>BQNB010160978.1:0-14734 GCA_026074375.1 Tanacetum coccineum
TGTTGAAGGTATCGCCATGGAAAGGGGTAATACATTTCGGCAAATGAGGAAGCTAAATCTTCGTTATATTGGACCTTTCAAAATCCTTGCTAAAGTGGGAACGGTAGCGTATCGACTTAAACTCCCAGAGCAATTAAGTCATAGTACTTTTCACATTTCCAATTTGAAGAAGTGTTTCTCCGACGAACCCCTAGCTATTCCGTTAGACGAAATTCAGATTGATGACAAGCTTAATTTCATTGAAGAACCGATCGAAATTATGGATCGAGAAGTTAAACGACTAAAGCAAAGCCGCATCCTAATTGTGAAAGTCCGTTGGAACTCAAGGCGAGGTCCTGAGTTTACTTGGGAGCGCGAGGACCAAATGAAGAAAAAGTATCCTCACCTTTTTGCTAACCCTGTACCCGCGTCTAAAGATACGTCTTAAGCTTTGAGGATGTTAATACAAATAAACCAGTTTTAAACAAAACGTTTCTACAATCAACTTAGGCTAAGGTTTTATTAATGACAAAACATAACAAACCATTTTTCTTAAACCTCTTATTTTCTCAAAACATGATTTCTTTACTATCTCCCAACTTTGTATAAAAGCACATGCAACTTGAAAAAGTGCACAAATCTTTTTAAACCCTAACTTTACACAAAATCATCTTACACTTATTAATTTAATTACTTCATTTAGTATATAATCAAATGCAGCAAATCCAAGGAAAATCTTATAAGATTACACAAGATATCTCAAGATTTTGCAAATCAAAATCCAGATTTAGTTACTGTATGCCGGTGCTCTTTGTTTTGCAAGCCGGTGCCCTCTGTCAACAGCACCGGAAGAACCGGCCTACAGTAAAACTTTTGGCTATAAATACCAAGCCATTTCTCATGTTTTCATACACCTTTCTCATCTAATCTTCTCTCTAATCAACTGATCTCTCTCTCTCTCTAGCATCTCTTTCTAAATCTTATGTAGGTAATTCACTTCAAGAAAGGAATTGCCAAATACGCAAAAGTTTCAAGCACGCCTCAAAAGTGTCTTGATCTTGATTCTTCTTACTTCATTCAAGAGATCATCTTGCTGTGATTTATTGTTGTATTGTTAGTTGTACATCAAGTGTAGTTGTGTTATTATCGATTCTCGTGTGTGAGAAATTCGGTGATCATCTTTGTAACCTATAAAAGTGTACCATCGTTGTGAAGGCTTCTCCGCTAAGTGAAAGGAGCTCGGTGACTAGTGTTTAACAAACTCTCGAGTAGGTGACTCAGGGAGTAGAGTAGGGCAAGGAAGGTGTCCTTGTAGCTGAACCACTATAAATACTTGTTTGTGTTCTCGGTTGAACTCATTCTACAATCTATCTTCTGTTTAATCTTTATCATCTCTTAATTCTTAATTATCAAATCATCCAATATATAGATCACATTTACTTAAAGTTTTCAAACAAAGTGTATTAAACAAGTTTAAAGGGCTAAATATTTTAGATAAACTATCAAACCCCCTTCTAGGTTTTCACATAGTTTCAACTGCTAAGCTTTTCTTCAGATAGAAGATTTTGAAACCTAGGGAGCTGGTTTGTGGTATGAATCATAGAAAACTGAGTTTCGTAAAATTGTGCTACAGTTACTGTTTGTGCAGAATGTTCTCTTTTAAAACAATATTATCTGAGCAGTTTGCTCTCTTTATCTAAAGCAAATCCTCTTTATCGATGTTTTCTAATTTTCTTTCTTAAAATCATTTTTGTGAGAGAAACTGCTTGGTGAATTAAGTGTCCTTTTCTTTTAAATGTTCAGGAAAGTGTTTGGTTTAGACGATCAATCTTTACAGATGTGTACTTGTATATGAACGTTATCATTAACTCTATTTTAAATCAACATTTTTGTCCTTTTTTCAAAATATTTAACTTGTTCTTTATTGTCTTTCACGCCTGCAGTTAAAGTATCATTGACACTTTTAATGTCCAGATTAATATTGGTACAACTAAGTACTTGGGTTTTTAGTTGTTCTATCACAGGATATTATCAATGCATCTTGTTTGTACAGGAAGAGTTGATTTCTGAACAACTGCTTGTTGTGATTCAATCACATACTGAGAATAAGGAATGATATTGCTATTACTGGTTATTTCAGTCTCTGACTGGTTCACAACACTCGATTGTTCAGAAGACGGCATCTCCTGCACAGCTGATTTTTCAGTATTGTCGTTAATTCCACTTTATCAGGATTATTTACCTTAGGCATGAGCAATACTGAACCTAATGAGATAAAATTTCGCATGAGTGCAACTTTTCCGCAGTGTTGAGTTCATCACATTCAGAGTCATATGCATCCAATCATCGCGCTGATAGGCAGCATCTGTAGGTACATGACAGTCTGTGTGGCTTTGACCTTCTGCAAATTTGGATCTGCCAAAAATGCGGAGTTCCTCCTCATGTAGAATTTTGCTTGTGCTTTTTGTACCCAACAACTCTTTATCCTTTTAACCTGAATATCCATTTACTCTGAGGTTTTTAGTGCACTGTTTGGACATATGGCCTTCCCCTTTGCAGGTGTAACAAATAACAGTCCTTTGGTTCCCAGAATTGCTTCCACTTGCTCCTGGAGTGTATGTCCTTGTAGTACCCGTAGCAAAAGAAGTTTGTCTCCCCTGAATTGGTTGTAAGGTCACTATTCCATCATTAATGGTGGCTTGTTACCTAGGGTTTGACAAATTTCTCAGTTGATTATTGGTAGTAGGATAGCGGGAAGTGACAACAACAGTCAAGAAAGATATCATGTGATTGATGGAATCAATGGGATCATTACCTTTTTAGAACACCGGAACAATTAGACATGAGTCTAGTTGGGGAAATTCAGGTTGTGGTTAAATGTGGAGCAAATCAATTGAGGTGATAGATAAGATGAGAATAACGTGTGAGTGAACTGATGATTGATAATCATTGGATGGATAAGTGATTGAACGAGGTGTTGATGATTAATTGTTTGAGTATTGTTGAGACTGATAAGGTGATCCATACTGTGGAGACTGGTATGGTGAAACTTGTGGTTGAAATTGAGAGTTTTGGTATGAATTTTGATGAGTTTGATAAGGAGACTGGGTCATTTGATGGGTTGCAACCAAAGTAAGCGGATCTGAGTTGCGTTCATGCAGTAAACGGACTTCATTCGCATAAAATTCATGTTGTTCCAAGTAGGCATAAAGCTGATCAATATTAGTTGTGTGCAAATCCCTAACCAATTTGACATCATTTACAAATTAGCTCCACTTAGGAGGGAGAGTGTTCAAAAACTTAGTGTTTACTTGGAATTGTTCCAGCTTCACTTTGTAGATGTTCAAATCGTTGAGTAGGAGTGAAAATCTCAAGTAAATGTCACATAGAGTTTCTCCCTTCTTGTTTAGCAAATCTTTATCTTTTTTTGAATTGATCATATAACTTACACTCTCTTTCTTGCTTTTTTAACGATGTTCCTTGCATGAGAAGTAGAATTATTTCCCAAAGATCCTTGGCGACTTTATGATGGCTAACAAGTGCATAGATTTCAGTAGGTAATCCTTGAAGAATGATGTTTGTAGCCTTGACATGACAATATGCTTGAATTGCATCCGCAGCTGTTAATTCACTGTATTTTCTTGGTCTAGTCACTCCGTTTACCTCAATAGTGGGCCAAACGAGTGGACCATTTTCAACGGATTCAAGAATCATTATTCCATGTTGTATATTCATTATGTATAGCTCTATTATGCTTTTCCAAGAATCGCACAATTCCTTTTCCAACATAGGTGGGCAATTGTCAGCACCCGAAAGAATCGCTTTGTCAGCAAGAGTCGCCATCGATAAATAGGTATGTTCAAAGATTACTGCTTGATCGAGCGGTGATAGAAAGTAATTGTGTTTGAGGGTGTTGTCTTTTGTGTTTTAAGTCTTGAAACTACACGGGATTTTACAATTCTTGACAAAACCAGGAAAACAAGTGAGTGTTTCATGGGATTTTACAAGTCAAAGAAATAAACCGTATAATTTTGATTAAGCAATTTGAGTTTTAAGTTTTTGTTGCAAATTCGGTTGATTAAGCAAAACTGCAAATTCGGGTTATTAAGCAAAACTGCAAATTCGGATTATTAAGCAAAACTGCAAATTTGGGTTATTAAGCAAAACTGCGAATTTGGGTTATGAAGCAAAACTGCGAATTCGGGTTTAACTGAAACTGCTAATTTGGGTGCTACTGAGAAACTGCAAATTCGGGTGATATTAAGCAACTGCGAATTCGGTTACTTCTGAAGAATTGCTAATTCGGGTACCACTGTAATTGCTAATTCGGGACACTTGCGTATTTAGTAACACCAAAATTGCAAATTCGGACAACTACGAATTTGGGGTAACACTAAATTCGCAAATTCGGACACTTGCGAATTTGGGTAACACTAAATTGCAAATTCAGACACTGCGAATTCAAGCTAAACACACGGACGAAACTCAATATATTTAAACACAAAAAAGTACACCTTTCTATGGTTTTTTCCAAAATTTCTTTTTGTACAACTAGTATTCTTAACCTATAGGTTACCTTAAATGACAACTTTATAAAAAAATTTTTTAGCCGAGAAAATTTTCAAATTCATGACTTAGTACTTTATAAGGTTTTTTGAAAACAAAGCTGAACAAAAATAAGTTTTTCTTTGATCCAAAGCAAATACACCTATATCCAAATATACTAGATCAACTTTACCTAAGTAAATGATCCTTTAGTGTATGACTAAGCTTCGAAAACAAAAGAAAAAAAATATACGTATGATGTATAAGGAAAAAAAGCAACAAACCAAAAAGAAAACAACACAAACTAAACAAATTTACTCCATGGCTCTGTTCCAACTAGAAGATATTTAATATTACACCACACTCTTAGAAACATAGAGAAAGATAAGCTAGAGAGAGTGGATAGGGAGAATACATCAAAAAACACACATATAAGAAATGAGAGAATTGCATTATACCAACCACCCTCTCCATTCGTATTGGAGTGGGTTATATATTGTTACAGGATTATGGCCGAAGCCTGGATTTCTTTGGACTTTCTTTAAGCCAACCCGATTAGCTTACTTAATTATTACATAATTTGTCAATATTTACAATGGCTCGTTGAGAGAGGATATGTTCGTCACTTCACTAAAAACTGAAGTCCTAAACTATCTCCCCTTATAGGGAGATCGTTGTGATCTCATATATGTTTATAATTTCTGTGTTCCCAACACAATCTTCATTTTTACAAGCGAAAACATAAATTAATCACAAAGATTTTATTTTATAACGGATTATTGTTTGTACTTTGTTAAAATCCCTGTGAAATATTTAGATTTTTTCTCGATTTTAGTGAAGATTTGTAAAATCATGTGGAATATCAATCTTATTCACCGGCGACAACATCTCTTAACATACATCCTCTTTTATTTACTATATGATTAATATTTTATCATTTCACTTTCTAATGAAGCAAGAAGGAACTACTTTAGCTGAAACACATAATTGTTGCTGGAGCTGAAAACCGTCCTCTAATGCTTGAAAATTCAATGTACGATTCATGGGCAAGTCGTATATGTCTATTCATCAAAGGGAAGAAAAATGGTAGGATGATGCTTGAGTCAAACGACAATGGTGCACTAGTCTACCCAACTATTAAAGAAAATGGGCAGACTCGACCTAAGAAATACTTTGAACTTACTGAAGCACAACAACTTCAAGATGACTGTGATGTTCAAGCAACAAATATCATTCTATACGGTCTTCCACCTGATTTGTATGTACTTGTAAATCATCAAGAGGGAACTAAGGACATTTGGGATAAAGTCAAGCAACTAATAAAGGGCACTGCATTATCATATCAAGAACGTGAATGCAGATTGTACAACTTGTTTGATAAGTTTGCTTATGTTCAGGGTGAAACATTGTATGAGTATTACTGGATATTCTCTCAACTGATCAATGACATGCATACTATTGGGATGACAATGCAACAAGTTCAAGTCAATACCAAGTTTTTGAATGCTCTTCCACCGAAATGGAGCAAGTTTGTCATTGATGTGAAGTTAGCAAAGAGTTTGTATACCACCAACTATGATCAGTTGTATGCATACCTCAGTCAACACGAATGACATGCTAATGAAGTACGTATCATGCGTGAAAGATACCCAGATCCTCTTGCATTGGTAGCCAACTCTCAAACTCTATATAATCCCTCACAGCCTCCACAACATTCAGGTTCTTCAATGTATCCACCTCCTCAACAATTCACACTAGTTTATGTAGCACCTATTCATCATCAACACCATCACACTCCAATCAATCCACAACAACAATTAGTTTCTCCACAACCATTTATATCTCCGCTATGTGACACTACCATCTCAAGCCTGATTTCCTCAATTGGACTCTGGTCTCGCTGTTTCTACATTTTAGCAAGGAGAGGATCCAATTGACTGCATCAACAAAGCAATGGCATTCCTATCTATTGTGGCATCAAGGTTTCCACCTTCAAACAATCAACTTAAAACGCCTTCTAATCCCATAAATTAGGCAACCATTCAAGATGGAAGAGTCATAGTTCAACAAGTTCAAGGAAGATAAACTCAGAGTTTTGCTGGCACCAGAAACAGAGGAATTGCTACAACCTCAAGGGGAAACTATGCAGCTGGTCAAGCAAAGATTGTGAAGTGTTATAACTTTTTGAGGGAATGACATATGGCAAAACAGTGCACTCAGCCAAAGAGGCGTGAAGTTTCAGGCATGTTTATAGGAGAAGTTGATGTTAGCCGAAGCACAAGAAGCTGTCTAGATATTGGATGAAGAGCAACTTGCATTCTAGCAGACCCTGAATTAGCAAAAGTTCAAGTTGCTTCCAAAAAGACAAATCCTTTAGAATCGCCTTCCAGACTGGATTACTTGTGCCTATTGACTCGGATTGTGATGATATATCCTCGGCTAAAGCAGTTCTGATGGCAAATCTTTCAAGCTGTGATCCTGATGTTCTCTCTAAAGGGAGGGGAGGGGGGGGATACCATATTCTTTTTTTGATTCTTATCTGAATGATATGATTAATCAGGATGTGCAAGAGATGTCGTATTCTGAACAAACGCATATTGATGATTATCCATATAATAAGATAAATAGAGATAGCTATATCATTCCTTACTCTCAATATCTGCAAGAGTCACAAGATGCAGGTATTCAGGATACTAATTCTTCTGCACCAAATGATTTATTGATTTTATCCTTGGTTAAATAAATGACTGATCATGTAGCTAATTTAAATAAGAGGAAAATTAGACAAATAAAATGGTAAATGAATCATTAACCGCTGAGCTTGAGAGATACAAAGAACGAGTCACCATTTTTGAACAAAGACTTAATGTAGATTTGAACAAACGTGAAAAATTAATAGATTCTCAAATGGATGACTTAATTCGGAATAGAAATGCAAAGTTTGCGGCTTTTCAGCAAGAGATCGATACACTTAGAGAAACTCTTTCTAATCATGTCAAAGAAAAAGAATATTTATCAAAAACATTAATTGTTTTCAAAACAGAATCTAAAGAAAAAGAGTCTAAATACATTGACAAGGAAATTGTTTTGAAAAAAAAAATAAAGAACTGGAAAATATCATTTGTAAGATGTATTGATCTACGCAAGCAATGCATATGCTAACGAAACCACAAGTTTTTTACGATGACACTCACAAACAAGCTCTTGGTTATCAAAATCCGTTCAATCTTAAAAAAGCTCAGCGGATTAAACCAACTTCATATGATGGTAGTGTTATTACTAAGGAACATGCTGTATTGATGATGAAGAGACATTGCTTTTGGAAGAAGAGAGTCGATGAAAGATGCTAGATAAACAAATGATCCAATTTCAATAAACAGAAAATGTAATATTTCTCAATTGATTATTCAAATTGGAAAAAAATAAAAGAAGATTTGGTTAAAAACAGTTTTGTTACTACAAAAGAATTGTCTGCAGAATAAGATTGTGTTTTAAAGCATTCAAACTATAATCCATGGCCACATCTGTATAAGTCACATAAACTAGTTTGAATTGATGTCCATAGTGAACTTCCTAGGTAGTTTGGTGAAAAAAGTCTTAAAAAAGCTTAAAATATCAACTCGCAGTTTTGACAAGGTCGAGAGGAAAGGGATCCTCCATCTAATGCTTATAACGGCATGTGTGTGGGAGTTTAACACACAAAGCTTGTTTTGTACTGATATAATTCCATTTTTAAAAGTTACATTTAATTGCGTTTGATAAAAACTCTTTTAGATAATATTACTAAAGTACAAACTGTTTTAACCAAATGGAAGCGGCTGTGATCAATGTTCTGTAGACCAAAATGCTTTGAAATTCAATCAACAACTTCAGGATGACAATCGATATAATTTTGAAATAAATCATGTCTTCAAGAAATTATGGACTATTGTTGCTGACATTATGTAGATATCTCTTAATGTGTATAAGTCATGTATAGATGATGTAATAAGTGTTTGAACTTGAGACTGAGCTTCCAAAAGAAAGATTAGATTGAAAAAGATGTTTAAGGACAACTTCTTATAAGTTATTCACCACTCAAAAGCATTGCATTTCTCTTGAATTATTTAACATCTCAACTCATCAAAGAAATTTTTCAAAAGGACAATTTTGTAGAGGAACCTAATTGTTTACATTTATCAATTGTTTGAGATAAATGAATTGAAAGCTCAGTCACAAGAGAAGGACACAGTCATAAGAAAGTTAAAGGATAGGATTAAATCGTTAAGTGGAAAAGATAGTGTGGAAAATGTAAAGAAATACATTGATAAGATTGAAACGATAAACATTGAGTTGGAGCATAGTGTGGCCAAAATCTTTCTGAAATAAAAATTTATGAAAGAACGAGAGCATTGAAATCATTTAAAAGAGCATTTGTCACATTTGAGAACGTGTTTAATCCAAAGAACAATGTGACTCTTTATTGCTTAACTCAATGCAATTTCATTTTCAAAGTCTGTTTGAAAAATTCGGATTTTAAATGCTCAAGTTCAAAGAAAAGGGGTTTGATATGGCAGCATTTGAAATAATGAATTGAGAAACTTAAGAGAAAACATGTTGTTGATACTGCTGTTTCAAACCTAGTGCCATAATTGTTCCAGGAATGTCAAAGCTTGTACTTCTTAATTATCAAACATCAATATCTAGATCACTTCACTAAAAAGTTTCAAACAAAGTATTTTACAAGTTTTAAAAGGCCAAAAATTTAGAAAACTATTCAACCCCCCCCCTCCTTTTAGTTTTCTACACATTTATTAGAATCTACTTGCATGTTTACAAAACACATTCAGGAATTATTAGTCTATGTCTCTAAGACATGCCTTAGTTTAACTAAACCTACTGAGAAATTATTTGTTGTCACGCCTATGAACAAGGACAAAAAAGTTAGGTTTGTTGAATCTGTCAGATCTTCAAGCAACATTCCCAAGCATACTGATTCTCTTAAAACCAAAGATTCTAACAAGCCTTTATTGACTTTTACAGGAGTAAAACCTACTACTAGTGCTAGTGGATCAAAGCCTTCAGGCAATACAAAGAACAATAGGATCACGCGACCACCAAGTAGCAATTAAAAGAATAAAGTACAAGAAAACCCTAGGAAAGTTAAATCTAGTTTGAATAAGATGAATTCTGTTTCTGAACCTATCAATAATGCACATGTTAAGCCTTATGTGAGAAATGCTAAGTTTGAATCTATTTGTGCTATCTGTAACAAATGATTGTTTAATGCTAATCATGATATGTGTGATATTGATTATGTGAATGATGTGAATGTGCGTTCTAAATCTAAATCTAAAAGAAATAAAATGAGAAAAGTATGGAAACCTACGGGTAAGGTGTTTAATGAAATTGGATATAGTTGGAAACCTATAGGTAGGACCTTTACTATGGTCGGAAATAAGTGCCCTTTAACTAGGATTACCTCCACTAAAAAGTGCCTCTTAAGGAAACCACTATAACACCAGTAATCACAACCAACTCAAGGAATCATAGTTTACAGTAGGAGACCCAAAGCACCAAAATTATAGGTTCGAGTAGTAAATCTAAGATCACATAATCTAGAATCTCTAACTCCTCGGACCTCACTCAATCTGGGGGATCCACTGTTTCTGATGTTCCATCTTCTTCTCTTAACGATTGCATGTTGTAAAAATTATTCTTATTGGTATTTGGACTCCTGATGCTCTAAGCATATGACTCAAAAATCGCTCTCAACTCATCAACTTCGTTAGTAAATGTTTGGGTACCGTCAGATTTGGGAATGATCATAATTGGCTAAAGATAAAGGTTATTTATGGGAGACTATCAAATGGAAATGATACGAGCGGAATCTCGGGTTTACAATGTGCGAAGGGTAGTAATATAACTTAATCCCCCTGGGATAATTTTGTGATTCCGATCTCGAAGCATCTTTTCGCAACACAACCTCTTTCCAATCGTGACTTAGAAGGTTGACTGAGCCAAGGATCAAGGGGTTCAAACTTATACACTTTATCTATGGAAAATTTGTTGCTTTCCTCCTATATGTCTCTTGTCTAAGGCCTCAAAGACCAAGTCTTGGTTATGGCATCGAAGATTATCTTATTTAAACTTTGATTTTATCACTTCTCTTGCCAAACATGGTCTCGTCCAAGGACTTCCAAAACTAAAGTATCAGAAGGATCACTTGTGCTCCGCCTGTGCTCTTGGTAAAAGCAAGAAACACTCCCACAAACCCAAAGCTGATGACTCCATTCAAGAGAAACTCTATCTACTGCATATGGATCTTTGCGGGCCAATGAGGATTCAAAGTGTCAATGGGAGAAAATATATACTGGTTATCATTGATGATTATTCTCGGTTTACATGGGTGAAATTTCTACGATCAAAGGATGAAGTTCCAAAGTTCGTGATTAAATTTCTCAAAATGATTCAAGTTCGTCTGAATGCAACCGTTCGTAACATCAAGACTGATAATGGCATAGAATTTGTCATTCAGACACTAAGAGCTTATTATGAAGAAGTCGGAATCTCACATCAAACATTAGTTGCTCGCACTTCACAACAGAATGGCATTTTTAAAAGACGGAACCATACTTTAGTGGAAGCTGCTCGTACCATGTTAATCTTTTCAAAGGTTTTGTTATTTCTCTAGGCAAAAGCAGTCGCAATAGCTTGCTATACTCAAAACTAATCATTAATCCGAAAACATCACAACAAAACACCGTATAAACTTCTCCATCATTGAAAACCTGACTTATCTTATCTTCATGTCTTTGGTGCTCTTTGTTATCCCACTAATGATGGTGAAGATCTTGGTAAGTTAAAACCTAAAGCTGATATAGGAATCTTTGTTGGTTATGCTTATGCAAAGAAAGCATTTTGAATCTACAACAAAAGGGCTCATTTAATCATTGAAACTATTCATGCTGATTTTGATGAGTTGATAGCTATGGCTTCTGTACAATTCAGTTCAGGACCTGGGCATAAACTTATGACTCCTGGAACAATTAGTTCATGACTCATGCAAAACATTCCTTCTCCAACACCGTATGTCCTACCAATAAAGAACGATTGGGAATCATTGTTTCAACCAATGTTTTATGAGTACCTTAATCCTTCACCATGTGTTGATCCTCAATTTCCTGTAGTCATTGCTCCATAACCTACTGTTTCAACCGGTATACCTTCCTCAATGATAATTGATCAAGATGCACCATCTACAAGAACCTCTCAAACAAATCAAGAAACACCATCTCTAGTCATTCCTCTCGGTGTTGAAGAAGCTAACCATGATATTGAAATTTCACACATGGATAATAATCCCTATGTTGATTTTCTAATTCCAAAACCAAGTTCTGAAGAATCCTCTTCTCAGGTTGTTATTCCAAACAATGTGCACTCAGTCAACCAACCACCCAGACACATCAACAAATGTATCAAAGATCACCCGCTTGATAATGTAATTGGCGATCCTTCTAGACCAGTCTCCCACTCACAAATCAACTACAGATGAAGCCCTAAATTATGTTATTTCAAAGCTTTCCTTCTCTCGTAAACCCAAGAGTTAAAAGAAGCATGACATAACCTGTTGGATTGAAGCCATTTACGAAGAACTCAAGAGATTGAACGACTTAAAGTTTAAGAGCTGGTACCCTGTCCGGATCATGAGTTAAGATTATTACCTTGAATGGACATACAAGGTAAATTTAGATGAATTGGGCGTGTGTGACAAAATAAGGTCTCGTTTGGTAGCAATGGGATTATCATCAGGAAGAAGGAATAATACTTTTAGTAATCCTTTTCTCTTGTGATCGGCTATGAGGCCATCTGTAATCTTTTATTGCATCGCTGCTCATATGAACATGAACGTCTACAAATGGATATGAAGACCGCGTTCTTGAATGACATACTATGCGAGGAGGTCTATGTTAGTCAACCGGATGGGTTTGTAGATCCAGAGGATCCCAACCATGTGTATAAGCTTAAAAAATCCCTTTACGGTTTGAAACAAGCTCCACGGGCTTGGTATGATTTTCTCTCGTCGTTTCTACTCTCCCAGAAGTCCTCAAAAGGCACCGTTGATCCTACATTATTCATCAGGAGAGAAGGCAAAGACATATTACTGGTACAAATTTATGTTGACGATATTATTTTTGCCTCCACTAAACCTGATCTTTGTTAATCATTTTCTAAAATCACGTGTTCAAAATTTAAGATGTCGATGATGGGCAAACTATCATTTTTCTTAGGACTTTAGATTTCTCAGAGTCCTAGAGGCATTTTTTAAACCAATCCAAATATGCTCTTGAATCACTTATAAAGTATGGTATGGAAACCTGTGACCTAGTGAATACTCTAATGGTGGAGAAATCCAAATTGGATGAAGACACAGGGAAAGCCGTTGATCCTACACGTTATCGTGGAATGATTGGCACCCTTATGTATCTCACATCCAGTAGACCAGACCTTGTATTTGCTGTGTGCATGTGTGCCCGGTATCAGGAAAAGCCTACCGAAAAGCACTTACATACGGTTAAGCAAATCTTTTGATACCTAAGAGGAACCATAAATATGGGTATGTGGTATTCGAAGGATTCTTTCATTACTCTAACAGCTTTTGCAGATGCTGACCATGCGGGTTGCCAAGATACCAGAAAAAGTACATCTGGAAGTATGCAGCTATTATGTGATAGATTGGTGATCTGGTCGTCAAAGAAACAGAAGAGCACCGCCATATTCAGTACATAAGCTGAATACATTGCCTTGTCAGGATGTTGTGCTCAAATACTTTGGATGAGATCACAATTAACTGACTATGGCCTTGGGTTCAACAAGATACCTCTGTACTGCGATAATAAAAGTGTCATTGCTTTATGTTGCAACAATGTCCAACACTCCCGATCCAAGCATATTGACATCAGACATTACTTTATCAAGGAGCAAGTGGAGAATGGGGTGGTTGAGCTGTATTTTGTCAGAACAGAGTATCAGTTGGCAGACATTTTCACTAAGCCTTTAGCACGAGAACGACTTGAATTTCTCATCAACAAGCTTGGTATGAGAAGTATGTCTCCTGAGACTTTGAAAAAGCTGGCAGACGAAGAGGAAAAGTAATGGTGGTAAACTCTTCACATATCATATGTATATAAGAAAATTAGAAAAACCCAAAAAGATTTTTCATTTTATATAAATTTTACAAAAAGAAAATACAAAAATATAAAACCTATAAAAAGAAAATAAAAAATTAAAAAAATCAAAAAATATAAAAATATGGTGTACAGGACATGTCTTCTGAAAATCGATAACATTTACGGCTTTAGAAATGTCATTCAATAATGATACGAGGCTGTAAATGAAGTTCGAGCAGAAGTTCAAATTGTTTTCAAAACAAGTCATATAGCTTGCTATTATTTCAGATAGCAACCCGGTTTTCAATTTAAAGGCAAATATTTTGTTAAAAAGAAAACTTGTCCTCACAACGAGAAATTAATTTTTCTCGAGAATGAAATACTTCAGATTCATTCAAAGGCTTGTGTTTATTTTGCAACACAACCCGTGATATCTAATCAAATAGGTGTACGTGTCAGTGCATTTATTTATGTAAAACGAGAGAAATCTTGTTTTTATTGGTGTTGTTTTTGAAAACTAATTAAACATATCAGTTTCTCATCAGAAAAGTTTTTTAAAGAATTTTCTATCACTCAAACAATGTCTACAACTCTTTAAATAGAAAACAGGACATTATTTGAGAGGGAGAAATAGTCAAATTCTTTCAAAAATGGTCTTTCAAAAAGTCATCTCGGAATAAATGAAAAAAGGTTTTTAACTATAACTGATAATATCAGTTTTAACCCAAAAAGGACTTAAGATGTTATTGGTTTTAACTTTTAGGGTCTAAATGGCAAAAACTAGGACTTATGATCTAAGCTTACAACTTTAGGGGCTTAATATGCCATTTCCATAATTAGTTTAGACTTAGTTATAAGTTTAAAATGAAAATAGAAAAGGATATAAACAACAATAGAAAAGGATATAAATAAAAAGGGCCATTCTTGCCATTTCTTGAAACATGGCCGGTTATATTCGTTTGAAACACATTTTGTTCTCACTCACACTTATTAAAATTCCAAACACCCCCAAATACTCTCGTCACATTTCGCTCGATTCAAAGTAAAAATCAAAACTCGTT
>BQNB010160979.1:0-11780 GCA_026074375.1 Tanacetum coccineum
TTAGAATATAATATTGAATTTTTTAAATATAATATTGAATACTCAAGTCACATTTATTGTTTTTGACCCGCCCCTGATCCACTCCCCTCACATAACATAACCCGATCCTAAACCATCCCATTATTATCTCCACAGGTTTAACACGTATCTCCTTCTAAGATACGTGTCCTCTTCTCTCTATCAGTTTCTTAGTGACAAGAAAAACACACACACATATTAATAAGCATAAAAAATAAGCAATCTTATTGATGCAATTGATTGAATTCAATTTTTGAGTGTTCAACTGATTTGAGGGCAAGGGTTTTGAATTCAATATGATTTAGAGGTTTCTTTATATACACATTAGTTTTTACTGCAAGGGTTTTGTTTTTAGGTTTGTTTTCATTTATTTACTATTGTTTCTATTGTGTTTTGTTAATATTGATGTTAATTCCAGTCTGTGTTTGATAAACTATTAAAGGTTTGAGATACGAATCAATTGAGTGGATATGTTAAAGATGAATCAAGAAGTGGAGTTGTGGTTGTTGGTGTGAAAAGCGTCGGTGAAGTGGGTGCCTAACAAGTGGTTGATGAAACTTTTAAGAGAAGTGAAAATATAGTAAGTTATTTTAACTTTAAAAATTAGCGTTTTAAAGTTATGTTATCTATTTTAGATTCAGTTTAAGAAATGTATTTTACCAAGTTGATTGTGATGAATGAAACTGGGATGAGCAATTTATTGAGCGAAATTGCAAATATGATGAGTCAAAACAAAGTTGCAATACGTAGGTACTATAAAAGGCGGTCATCGTGTCATTGCATAAGCTCAATAAAGTAAGCTAAAAATTATAAGGGGTTTCGTGTCAACTCAATCTAACTGAAACCAAAAAAATATCATGTATATTAGTTTATTTAGCCTAAAACAAACACTGCACATCATAAAAAGCGTACTCTTCTGCTTATATGCTTAGTTTGTTCCTTTCAGTTCTTACTTTATATCTCTTTCAAAAACTTAAGAAACACCTTTATTTTGCACATGTGGTATATAAAAAATGTATTATACGTTCACTTAATGTTGATCCCTTTTTAACAGATCTTACTTAGCTTGTTAAAGCTTAGTTGTGTTGGATAGATCCAAAACAACTATAATAGAAATAAGATTGTGAATACTACAAACTATGCGGAAACTAGTTTGTAATACTAAGAAGAACAATGAAACAGTAATACAAGATCTTGCTAAATTTTCAATATATTGAACACAATCAAAGTTACAGAATAACCTTGAAACTATGAATACTAACTATTAGAAAAATGATTTCTAGATCTATATATTTCTAACTATGTCTTAGGGTTTCTTTTATACACCAAGAAACCCTAATGGGCTTACAAAATGCGTCAAGTGACCAATGCATCTCTATTCCTAATATATCTCATGCATATCACTTTAGCAGTACTAGCTATATAACTAGCAGTACTAACTATATAACTAACAGTATTACTAAACTAACAGTACTAACACTTTGTACTGGCAGTACTAATTATAACACTAACAATATTAATAACTTAGACTGTTTTCTCTAATCTTCACCAGTAGTAGTTTCTTCAACCAGCAGTAGAAACTTAAGAGGCCTTTATTCCCAACAATCCTACCCTAAACTTGATATTCATCTTGTTAATCATCAAGTTTCTTCAAATTAAACCATCTGTGCTGAGAGGATGCTTCCAAACATTTTAGTGTCTTAGTTTGTTTGCTAGAATGAAAATTTTCCTTAAAAGTTCATTTGCCATTTTTGAATATTGGTCCACTTGAAGCTTGTTACATATCATCAAAGTCAGAAGCCCTCTTTTCAATGGATAATCTTTCTCAACCAACATGAAGATATCATGTCCTATTAATGTTGATACATAGTGAACACCACATGTATCATAGAGCCTCCATACCAAAGGATGATGCATATATCTTTGAAGCTTCCATAGAAGATCATCATTGTCTGGTTTAAACAACCTCTTCAGTTCAACCCACTATTCCTTCTCTTTATCATCGGTAGGCTTTGTTGTAATGAATCTCTTCTTAACAAAATCCCAAAGCTTAACCAGGTCATCTCTATTAAATTTCTTCAACATCTTAGCAAAAATCTGATAAGCTTCTGTATGGTTTCCAACTCTGATAATTTTCCAATACCTTCTTGTGTCTTCAGAGTAAACCTCCCAGTCTATGATTGGATATTTAACCTGTAAGGCTTCAACATAAACTTCTTCCACTGGAACTATTACTAACAATTTATGTAGTTCTTCTTCTAATAATTCTTTTTCCTTTTTTGCTGATTCTTCACCTGAACCTGAAGCTTCTCCAATCTTTTGTCTTTTAGCAGGCTCTTCTAAAACTTCTTGACCTGCTCTTTTCTGTCTCTGAACCTCCAACTCAGATCCTATAGGCACAAAATATTGTACCTTCCTCATAGTAGTTTCAAAGATTTCTTTAACCTGCTTAAATGAAAGTGACTTCAATTGTTTAATAGAATAACCTTCTTCTTGGTTCTTGATGTAATTTGACATATATTCCTTTCGTTGAGTAGGAGTCATTGGCTTGTTCCTCTTAGCTTTAACTCTTTGTTGAGCAAAGAACTTCTTTCTTTGATTGAGAAGTTCTACAAGCTTCATTGGTAAATCTTCTTCACTACACTTTTCACCAGCTTATAACTGTTGAACAAAATATTCATCTGCTGCAACTCTAGCCAATACATCATTCTATTCGGCATATGTAAAACCCTGAGCTGCTTGATGCACTTGAGCCATTCTCTGTCTTTCTGCTGCATCAAACTCTTCTTGTAGCTTTTGAGCTACTTCTACATCCCTGTTAATTTAAACCTGCTCTCTCTGTTTCATCTTCCTTGGAGACTCAGTTTCATCCATTTTATCCTTGCCCTTAGCTTTAGCAGCACTCTTTCTGATCTCCATAAGTGTCTCTGCAAGGGTTAAATCATCAGCAGTAGTATCTACATGTCTTTGAGGACTGGCAGTACTAACAAATGTACTAGCAGTGTTAAGTTTTGCATTAGCGGTAGTAACTTTTGGACCAGCACCAAAACCTTCTTGAGTGTGCAAATTCTGTCCATACCACCCCTAAACTTTAACATGTAGAGGAACCAATTCTAGCATCCAAATCCATTTCTTCTATCATACTCCTCCCCTGTTTGGAAGGATCCTCTGCAACTAAATCCTATTCATCATCAGAAGCAATAATTTTTGTTTTATTTCTAGCTTGGCTTGTCTTGACAGTC
This sequence comes from Tanacetum coccineum, assembly GCA_026074375.1. NCBI lineage: Eukaryota > Viridiplantae > Streptophyta > Magnoliopsida > Asterales > Asteraceae > Tanacetum > Tanacetum coccineum. The sequence continues at coordinate 3,261 of BQNB010160979.1, forward strand.
TGCTCTAACTTCTTTGCCTTTTTGATAAGTTTAGTAAAAGCAGCACCATAGGTTTGTTTTGTTTGCTTCAATTCTGTCTCCAAGCTTTCCACCTTGTTTGACAAATTTGTACATAGAACTGTCAATTCATGTAGTGTCATACTGCCCTCATCACTTCTAGGTGTGTGACCTCCTAGGAGAGGTGAATCATAGGGCATGGTAGGGGACTTAGTGATGTTACCACTGCTCTGTCCTGCATCTATGCTAGAGAGAGTAGTGTCAGTCCCTCCATGAACAACATCCACACCTGTCTCATCTGCAATTGGGGTTTAAGTAGGAAAGTTGGACTGGGGAATCTCAACTTCATGTTTGATAGTTTCCCTAATTATTGAAGAAGTTGGTGGTTCAATTAATTATGGGGATGATGTATATGGTTCAGTAATAGGTGATTGAGCTGATGTATCTGGGTATGGTTTAGTAGATGGAGCCATGAGGGATGTGTGTTGGGATCCAGCTGGGATTGCTGATCCTTCACCCTGACCAGTTTGGTCAATAACAAGCATAGTGGCAAATAAAGGTGTTTCCTCCCCCCAGAAAACCTTGGTACTCTCTCATGTTAATAAACAATTTGGTGTAAGGGTAGGAGTGATATAAATTACTTTTGTGTGAAGAAAGCACCTTTTCCTTTGTTCAAAAAGATTTGAACTAAAACTCGGATTCATTAGAATTTACTTTGAATATCTAAGTTTTTCACCATACCACATCAAAATCAATTTTGAAAATAAAAGTCCAATTTTTAGCCACCAAATTATAGCAGTTGCTATAATTACTACTAAAATGTTACCCAAGCAATTTTTCTTGTACTTAAACAATGCAGAATGGTAAAATGGATCAAGAACTTCCATTGAGGGAAAATAGCCTTTTTGAAAAGTAAATTTAAACAAATAATTTCAATACCCCATCAATGAGAGTTGGTCAAAAATTTCAGTATTTTGGTAGAATGAGACCACCAACATTGTTAATTGGAGAAATTATCCTAACAATGCTATAGTAAATAGTTCTTAAACATGACCATTCGACTGTGCAGTTAATTTTCTTGTTCCCTATTATTAAGTGGTATTGATAGTCAGCAGACTGCCAAAACTGTTTGAATGTAAGAATCATAGATAGACAGGATTTTCAAGAGAGCAAACCTGCTGTGGAAGGCATTAGAAAATCTACCTATCTGATGAAATCCTTCACTTCCATCGGATTTCTCCAGAGAGCAACCATGTTGTGTTGCTCAAAGTACTTCAAATTACCATTGTTAGATTATGAAACATTGAAACAGCAAGATTCTGAATTAAGTGTTTAGGTTTAGGTACGCGAGTGAAAGTTATGTGTTGGGTGAAAGCAATAAGATTTAATTTATAGAAAGCGCTTTAAGGTTTGCTTGACCGACTGAATAAGATTACATCTTATCATGAAGAAAGCTTATAAGTGAAAGAAAAGATCAAGAATTATCCAAAAATGTATAGATCCCAAAAAGCGAAATATTGGCAGAATTATCTCACTAACGCATATTTAATTGCCAAAAATCGGTTATGCTCCAAACAGTATTAACGGTATCCCAGCAGTACTAAGTTAAGCCTAGTAATATTAATATTTGGCCTAACAGTACTAACTGCTGCTAAGAGTTGTCTAACAGTATTAACTCTTTCTGCAATAATTATACACCAACATGCCTCTATTCATCACAAGCACACTAGAAATAACTAGATAGACATATGAGAATTCATGAGGATCCATATTTATGTACAACTCATAAATAGAAAGTAGATACTGGTAAGCAAACCATTGTACAAAGTTCCATCAATTCCTTTAGTTTCATATTGTCCTCCCCACTTCCAAGTGTGTTAACTCTTAAGAGAGGTGGATCATTGGACTGTTTAGATGCAGCCTCAAACCTAGTTTGAGCTTCTGCACCCCCTAATATGGTAACTTGGCACCTGAGACCACTACCTGAACCAGTTCCCTAAGGAAGAGGCTCATTAAGTGTTGTCATGGATTGTGTCCTATTTATGTTACCACTGTCCTGCTTTGCCTCTAAACTAGAAGCAATAGTGGCAGCCCTTTCCATTTTGTCTTCCTACTCCTTAGAGACAGTCTCATCTATAACAAGGTGAATAGGTCCACTAGAATGAGATATCCTAGTGGTCCTTTTGGCTTTCCTAGGTTTGTAGGTCTTTTTGAGTTAAGATGATGTGTTGATCCCAATGAACAAATCTTGAACTCCTTAGCTTGATGTAAGGTTTAGTATCCTTGGATAAATCCAAAGGCACTAAGATTGAAACTTTGAGTGTATGATATAAACTATGCGGAATCTAGTTTATACCACTAAAAGAATAACAGTAAGATATATTTGACACAAAAATACAACCAAAACAATAAGCTCCAATATATTAAAACGAACACTCTTTGACAGTGTTAGGGTTTACAACCTTGAGCATATCTATTACTAATTTAACTCATGCATATCATAATAGCAGTACTAACTATATAAGACTAGTAGAACTAACTAATAACTAACAGTATTAACTATACTGGCAATACTAACAATGTACTGGCAATACTAACTAATATAACTAACAGTACTAACAACTTAGATTGTTTTTATGAATATTCATTAGCAGCACTAACCATCACCAACAGTATCAAGTTGAATCAGCAACACTAAGTTGTAGAAGTCCATAATTCCCAACAATCCTCCCCTAAACTTGATATTCACTTCGTTAATCATCATGTTTCTTCATTATCAACATCTTGAACACTAGGAGGATGTATCCAAACACTTCTTCATTCTTCTACCTGTGACTTGATAAACTTGAGAAGCTCAAATGACATTATACTCTCAGCTTGAGCTTATAGCTTCCAGTTCAACATTTTCTTCAACATTTCCTTGATGAAAGCATATCTTTTCTCTACTAACATGTTGAAGCATGTTAAAGTACCATCCATCAGCAATGAGTGAACTCCACAATTTTCATACAGTTTCCAGCTAATCAGAGTCCAATCCTATTGATTACTCCAAATTTCATCTTCAGCATTTGGTTCAAACATTACCTTGAGATCTCCCCAAAGCAACAAATTATAACCTTCTGGAGTAAATCCATTAAGTCATGTCTATCAAATTTCCATTAAGTCAGGTCTATCAAATTTCCTCAACATACTAGAGAATGTTTTGTGATAACTAGTATTCCCATCTGCTCTAATTATCTTATAAACATGAATATCCTCCATATCAACCCCCCCACCACCATTCTCCAATAATTCCCCCCCCCAACATAACAAAAACCCACACCAACCCAAAAACACAACTAAATACCGCCACAACCCAACACAACCACCACCCCCCACGCCCACGCCCCTCCTCCCCCCCGCAACCACAAAAAACCCCCACCTCCCCTCCCCCCCCACCACCCCCCCAAAAACCCCAACACCACCCACACAACCTAAAACCCCCCACCCACCACCAACCCCCAACACCCCCACCCGACCCAACCCGACACACCCACCACCCTCCCCCCCCCCCCTCCTTTCCCACCCTCCCCCCACCCCTCATAAACAATCCCAACCAAAACATCCGCCACACCCCTCACCTACAACACACCCCGAGGATGTATATGGTCAAACCAACCCACCCCACACACCCCCCCACCCCCACCCCCCCACCCCCCTCCTCCCCCACCCCCCCACACCCCCCCCCCCCCACCACCCCCCCTCCTACCCCCACACCTCCCCCCCCCCCCCCCCCCCCTAACCCCCCCCCCTTCACCCCCCCCCCACCAACCCCCAACCAGCGCCCCACCCCCCACCCACCATACCAAACCCCCTAAACCTACCCACCCCTTCTCACCAGTCCCACCCCCTCCCGCCACACCCCCAACCAAACACACACACCACCTCAATCACCCACGCGTCCCACCTACCCCCTCGCCTCACCCCACCCTCCCAACCCCCCCACCCCCCCACACCTCACCACACCCAACCCCACAACCAAAACACCCACCACCTCCCCCCCACCCCAAAAACCCGCCAACCCCACCACCCCACCAAACCAAAACCAACCCCTGCAAACCACAACCCCAACCTCACCACTCTCACCACTCACTCACCAACCAAAACAACGCAAAACACAAACCCAACCATTACACTAAAAAATCCCCCCCCCCAGCCACCCCCCCCGCACCCCACCACCCCCGCCCCAACACCCCACCGCCCTCAAAACCACCCGAACCCCCCCCACCCCCTACCAACCCCCTTCCACACCCCTCGTCACCCCCCCAACCCCACTAACGAAACCAACTCACCCACAACCTCAAACACCAATTAAGACCACAACCCACCTCAATAACTCCTCCACACATTCAACAACTCGCCAACAATAATCACACCCCTTCACACCAACCATCAACACTACCCCACAACAACACATCCACCCACAAGTACCATCCACAAACTCACAACCCCCAACCCACACACACACACACACATCCACCACACACCCCAACACCCAAAGCCCCACAAACCCAACGAATATCTCCCGCAAAGATGGAATACAACATGACGAAGAGCACTCAACCCAACCCCGCTTCCCACAATCCAACCAAACACACCAACACAAATATTTCCCCAAAACAACCACCTAGTCACCACAACCACCACCATCCCGACCCCAATAAGTCCCACCCCCAACAACCACACAAACCCTCAATACACGTCCCAAACCCACACCCACAACCACCACAAAACAAACAAAAACACAAAAAAAACAAACATCACCACATATTAACATTATCACCCACCCAACCACAAACCCCCACCCCCCCCAAACCACCCACCCCCCCCCTTCACCCCCACACAACGCCACCCCTACACCCACCACCGGACCCACCCCCCCCCCCCCCTCCCCTTACACACCATCACTCACCCACCTCCCACCACCACCCCTCCCACCCCCCTTACCCACCCCCTCCTACACCACCCAAAAACACCTCCCCTCCGCCTCCCCCTCCCCAACCCCCCCCCTCCCCACCCCCGCCACCCTAGCGCCCCCACTCCCGAACCTCACCCCCCACACTCTTCCCCTCCCCACCCCTTCCCTACCACCCCCCCCTCCCCGACCACCCAACCCCCCCCCCCCCACCCCCTCCCCCCCCCCCCCCCACCCCTCAACCCAACCACCCACCCCCCAGCCACCACCCACACACCCAAAAAACCAATCCACCCTTCCTCACATAAACCCACGAAACCCCCCCCCCGCGCCCTCCCCCCCGCCCCCCCCGCCACCCCCACCCAAACCCATCCTCTCTCGTAGACCCCCTCTCGCCCTCCCCCGCCTCAGAACCCCCCCCACCCTCCCCCCCCCCCCCCCCCCTCACCCCCACCCCCCCCCCCCCCCTCCCCCCCCCCACCCCCCCCCACCCCCCCACCACCTCCCAACCACCCCCCACCCCCACCCGCACACCCCTAACCCACCCGCCACCCCCCCCCCCACTCCACCCCCCCCCCAACCCCGCCCCAGCCCAAACACCCCCCCTCCCCCCCCCTCCCCCCCCCCCCCCCCCCCCGCCACCACCCCACCCACCCCTCCTCCGCCCCCACCCCTCCCCCCCCCCCCCCCCCCCCCCCCCCTCCCCCCCAACCCCCCCCCCCCTCACCCGCTCACCCCCACTCCCGGCCCCCCCACGTCCCGTCTTCCGCACGCCCTCCCCCCCCCCCCCCCCCCTTGCCCCCCCCCCTCCCCCCCCCCCCCCCCCCCCCACTCCCCCCCCCCCCCCCCCCCCCCTCCCCCGCCCCCCCTCTCACCCCCCCCCCCCCCTCCCCCCCCACCCCCCCCACCCCCCCCCCCCGCCCCCCCTCCCACACCCCCCCCCCCCCCCCATAACCCAATCAACAGCCCCCCCCCCCCTCACCCCCCGGCTCCCCCCCCCCCGCCCCCCTGCCTCCTCCGCCCCCCTCCCCAGCCCACCCCCCAACTCACACCCAGTTCCCCATCCACTCCCCACCATAGACCCCAACCCACGCCTATCCCCCCCAACCCCCCCCCTCCCGCCCTGTCACCACACCCCCACTCCCTCCCGCCCCATTCACACCCATCCCCGCCCCCCCCCAAACCTCCCGACCCCCCTCCCCCCCCCCACCCACCCTCCCCACCCCCCCCCAACCCCCCCCTCCCCCCCCCCCAACGCCCACCACCCCCCCCCCCCCTCCCAATCACACAACCTAAACACCCCCTCTCCCACCCCCCACCCTCACCCCACCACCCCCGCCCCTCCCCCCCCCCCCCCCCACAACCCCCCCCCCACCCCCCCCATACACGCCCCCCACACCCCCCCGACCCATACCTACCCCCACATCACCACCCCCCCCCCCACCCCCCCCCCCCCCCGCCACCCCCCCCCCCCCCCCGCCCCCCCCACCCTCCCCCCCCCCCCCCCCCCCCCCACCCCCCCCCCAACCCCCACCCCGGCCCCCCCCACTCCCCCCACTCCCTCCCCCCACACCACCCCACAATCCCCCCTCCCCCATCACCCCCCCCCCCCCCCCCCCCCCACCCCCCCACCCCCCCCCCCCACCCCCCCCCCCTCCCCCCCCCCCCCCCCACCACCCAACCCCCCCCCCCCCCCCCCCCCACCAACCCCCCCCCCCCCAATCTCCCCGCCCCCTCCCCGACCCCCCTCCCCCCCCCCCTCACTCCGCCCCCCCCCCCATCACACGCCAACCCCAGCCAAATAAATTAGCCGCTGAATGAGGATCTCCAACCCCCACACTACCCTCACCCACACACGTCCCAACATTGTTGAACAACATCTCCTGGCCATGTCAACATCCATTGTATCCACCCCACCAAACCCTCAACCCCCCCACCCAGTGTCCCACTCGAAGTTCCAAAAATGGCCAACCAAAATGCAGGACCCAATCGTTACGTCACATAACATAAACCAGTAAACAATCCAACCCCCCCTACCCATACCCCACCCCCAACTACCCACCGGAGCCGGAACTCTGAAGAATACATTGAATGCAATCTTACAAAAAACAACTAACCCATGAAGAATCAGCAGTCAAACCGAAGCCGGAACTGAAGAATACTATTGGATGCAATCTTAACCCATCTGATGGGCCGGGAAAGCCCAATAGTATATTTATGAAGACTGTGAAGACCAAATGGGCCCTCAATCAATTTACAACAGCCCATTTGTGTGCAATTGACAAAGACTGTGAAGACTTTGAAGACCCAATCCTAGCCCTTGAACAGCCAATCTCAGCCATTGTACACACAAAACCCACTCCATAACCTTATTGGGCTTGAAAAAGCCCAATAACCAAACCTGTACCTTATTGGGCCTTAAAAAGCCCAATAACATAAGCCTAAACCTTATTGGGCCCAAACCCAAACCCAGTGGGCCCAATACAAGCCCAATGGGCCCAACACAAAACAAAAGCCCAATACACTTTTTTTTATAAAACACAAGGACCAAAATGTAAATTTTAAAACTTTGTTTTATAATTAAAAATGAAAAAAATAAAACTTTAGGGGCTAAATTGCCAAGTTTGAAAGTTGTTTTAAAAAGAAAAAAAAGTTTAAACAAACACAAGGGCTGAAAATGCAATTAACCCTAACCTTCTTTATTTCTTTTAGTTAAAAACAGCAGGGACCATTTTTGTAATTAACCAAATCCTTTTATTTCTTTTAGTTATAAAACGACAAGGACCAAAAGTGACATTTCCCAAACCATGTTATAACTAGTTTTTGGGCTAAAACGAAATGAAAAGAGAGAGAAACGTGGAGGGCCAATTGTGCATCTTTTCCAAACTTACCTTTTAAACCTGCTAACCATAAAAACAGTACCCCCCGTACCCGCCAAAAATCAAACCCACCATTTCCCACTGTTTTCCTCCCAAAACCACCTCTCAAGTACCCTTCCCAGCTCACCTACACCTTTCCCCACAACCCAATGCCCCTATAACCCTTTCCCTGCCAAATTCACACAACCCGAGCACCCCCATGAATGGTGAGATGAAGAGAAGACAAAAAGGAGGGCTAGGATTGCCTTGGATGCATTGTACTCTTACAACAAGCACAACCCATGAGCTACAAGGCTGTGGACTAGTATAAAAGAGCCAAGACCAAGCCGAACAACATCATCTTGTTTTTTTTACCTTTCTTAGTTTAAATTTTGCTTAAGTTTGCTTTAAATATTATTGTACTCAGTTCTTTTTAAGATTTCATTGTATTACTTTCAGTTTTAATCAAAGTTAAGTGTTTTTGTGAAATTACATTTGTCAAAATTTGAATTGTAATTTAAGCCTTTTTTTTCTGTTTAAGTTGTTTAAACATATGTTTAAAGTTATTAAAACTCATTTGTAATCACCTTTTCTAAGCCTGTTCTTAACTAAAAAAACAGTTTACAAACTCTTTTATATATTTAAGGGGGTGTTTGGTTTTGCCTGAAAATGGGTCAATATGGTGCAACCATGGGTCAAAGACACTCAGCC
>BQNB010160980.1:0-14734 GCA_026074375.1 Tanacetum coccineum
ACTCAAGTTTAGTGGGATACAATACAAAAGGAGCTACATTGACTAATCTATCTATCTATGGGCCAGGGTGCCTCTCAAGATTTCAAATGCTAGCCTCTATGTTATCCCCAAGTGACTCAATATGCTCTGGTGGTGGTACTGATGGTGGTAGTGATGGCGGTAGTAGTCTAGATCTCTTACGAGATAAGGATGGTAACTCTGATGAAAGTAGTGGATGCCGGTAGATGATGGTGCAGCTCTCCATCGGTTCATGGCTACTCTGTAGCCTAGTGGCATTGGGATCTCCTTTTCCGGTTGATTGGCAAGGACAAGGCTAGCAGGTAGGGATTGGGTAGGTGATGGGTAAACAACTGATGTCGAAGCAGACTGGGTGCGGAGTGACTTAGCAGTGTCGCTCAGATACTCGTCTAATGAGTCGTCACCAGAATTCAGTGGGTAAACGTACAAAGCTGGTGTGTGATCTGGTGATGGTGGTACGGGTCTCATGAGTAAGGTAGTAATCTCATTTTTAGGATCGGATATTATGACAAACGGAGTAAATACTAGGGCACGTGGTGTAGTAGCAGAAAGAAAAAAAAATGATGGACTAGATGTGGTCATGGTGCTGGTTACAATAGCCCGAAGCTTAAATTGTTCATCCATGAAAAGTAAAGATTTTAAGACATAACAGAAATTCCCCAAAATGTAATGCACCCAAATCTTTATAGTAATGACTCCAAAATGGTGACCACCAATGTATCCTTGTTTCTCGTACCTTATTGACCTGAGAAAAACATGCTTTAAAACGTCAACATAAAGTTGGTGAATTCACAGGTTTAATAAATGTATAAAGTAGGACCGCAAGGTTTCCAATGTAAGACATGTAACTCATTCCGATCGTGCTTAATCCGTGTCCTGATAGATGGTCCTCGTCTTTAGAGGGATCGGGGGAGTTTTCTGTCGCTTCTATTCGGAGATTTATTGATGATCAACGTCTCTTGACGGTGGATTCTAAAACTCTTTGGATTAAAAGTGTCCCGATTAAGGTGAATATTCTAGCTTGGAAAATCAAATTGGAAGCGCTTCCTACGAGATTCCATATTTCGTGTAGAGGTATTGAGATCGATTCTATCCTTTGTCCCATTTGTGATAGGGGGTTGAATCTACGAGACATATATTTTTTAGTTGTTGTTTAGTCAGACAAATTGCGCGCAAAATTTGTTCTTGGTGGGATATCGAATATTCGGACGTTAACTCCTTCACTGAATGGATCAACTGGATGGCCTCTTTACGTCTTCAGTCTAAAGTTAAGATGATGATCCAATGTGTCTTTTTTGTGGTTTGGTGGCTTGTGTGGTCTTATCGAAACAAACTTCTATTCGAGGAGAAGAAACCTTCACAGGCGATTATTTTTGATGATGTTGTTTCCATATCTTTTTATTGGTGTAAGTCTAGATGTAAAGCATCGTTCAGTTGGGATGATTGGCTTAAAAACCCTTCTTTGATTTCTCTGTAATTCTAGCTTCTTGCTAGTTTCTTAATAAAATCCGCTGTTCTAAAAAAAAAATTAATGAACGAACAAGAAAGAACGTACAAACTAGTATCCCTCACCTCTTGTTTGTCTTACACATGAAACAATCATAGTTTAAGTCTCGTTCTACTCTATTTAACTAACTACAGTTAAATCCTTGTATAGACTAGTTTAACCCATTAAAAATTGCTAATATATTCTAACAAAGTCTTCATAGTTCATATTACAAAAAAGCAGTGCTATTATGACATAGTTTGTTTTCGATCTATTTTGCTCGGACATAGTTTATTTTCGATTTGTTTTGCTCGGTCCTAGGCAAGAGTACAAAAAACACATACATCCTTTTTGAAAAGGTCCATGGATGGGGGATATTGATCTATACCTAAAAAAGACGAACAAAAGTACTATAAGAAAACAAACGTACAATCTTTATACAACACAAAACATAACATAAAGTATATTGTAGTTTAGCTGAATATGTGTTGTGTCTCTTAGGTTGATTAAGGTATGTAGTTTTTCCAAAATTTATATTGAATTTGTATGTTTGATTTACACACACTAACAAGACTTGTAATTTTTAGCCATTACCAATATGACCTATTGATCGGATTTTAAGGTGTAAATTGGTGGGAACATTTGGATCAAATGCAAATTTTATTGCTAACTGGACGAACCTTTCCCCAAAGACCCGGCCTTAGGCAATAAGCTCATGTCTTAACGTTTTTATGTTATGATCCTGCATCGGCTAAGTATAGAATTAGTTGGTGGTTTATTAAGTCTAGGTGTCCATTCCTCTTACAAGCTAGGTTTTAAAGTGGGTTCTACATTTGCACTTATTAACGATACGAGTATAGTATGAGATAGGTTCATATCACCTTATTAGCCAAGAGATGAGTTTGAACCCATGTTCATTCTCCAAAATATATTCTACGACCCGTTAATTGAACATTTGCGGAGGGAGATTGCACCTTTAAACATCACTAATGATCATTAAGTATACATCTTGGGGATGACAAGAAAAAATGGTTGAAAGCGGTCACGAGATACTTTAATTAAGCTGTGTACATGTGAATAAAAACTCGCTCTCCTCGATTGTTGCTTTTTCTTATTATTGAATGGAAACATTGGTCCATGCATGTTAGAACTGTTAGTTAATAAGGCTTATAGGCGTGATCCACTTGTTTAGGCCTGTTTAATAGTTAAGGTTTTGTATGTGTCTTTTCTATTTAATGTTTTGTAATGTCTTAGTTATAGTTGAATCTGATCAATATATTGTTTATTTTCCCTCTTTGATTTCTACATGGTATCAAGAGCTAGGTTAAGAATAAGATGAAGAAAAAACAATTCCCGCATGAAATGAGATCGATCTGTTAGCGCCTATTTGCCGTGTCAGTTTATGTTTGTACATAGTTGTTACATCTTGTCGGCTTGTCACCGTCCGCTGAATTAGTCTATCACGATTCACGTAGGAAGCTATTGGATAGCAAGTTTTTTTTAATTGAATAATAAGAAAAAAACTAGTTGATAGTTTAGATTAGATAAGTGGGTCGATTGAAAGTAAAGTGAAATTGGATGTTTCACTTGAATTACGTATTTGAATTGGATCTGCTCATGCTCAAGGTTTAAGGATCGTGTTTATTTGTTTGTAGCCATTTTTAATAACATATTTTAATTGTTTGTTTGGTTCGATTGGTGGTGATGTTTGGTTGATCTGCGGGTTTGAAATTTTTTTTGTTCGAATAATATATACCAACTTCGAGTTCGATCGTGTTTATTGTTGATGTTGGTATTGGTATTATTAGTATTGTTATTGGTATTATTATTGGTATCGTTATTGAATTAGAGGATTGGATTATTGTTGGCTGGTTTGGTTTGGATTATTGTTGGTGATGGTGAGGTTACAGTCTTAACTAATCCGGCTATGTCTTGAGTAGTTGTGTGTAGCATGTCAACATCACCAACATGTTTTGGTTCCTCCCGATTTTGCCTAATTTTGCTTGGTTTTGCATCTGGTTACGTCATGGTTCTACATGTGATTTCACCTGGATTTGTTTGGATCTGTTGTCTGAATTTGCATCTGTCTGTCTGCTGCATCTGTCTTTCTGAATCTGCTCTTTGTCTACATCTGTTCGGATCTCTTTGCTGTCTGAATCCGTTGGTCTGTCTGTCTGCTGAATTTGAATTCGTCTATCTGGTGCTGCTGTCTGATCTGCTTTCGTTCATCTTCCAATTTGTGTGATTCTGTGCTATGCACATGCCTGATCTACCCTCGTTCATCTCTGTATTTGTGTAATTCTGTGCTATGCACCTGCCTTATCTGCTCTCGTTCATCTCCGTACTTATGTTGCTCTGATTTTGGGTTTGTAGTGACTTTGGTCCGTCTTTTTGAAACTTGACTGATGTCGCCTTGTTACAGTTTGGATTGCATCGGATTGAGACTTCGTCTAGCACCAAGTCTGACTCTCAGACACTCCGCTCTGTGTTTGTTTTCTAGTTTTTAGTTTAGTTTTTGTTTGACAAACTCTCCTCATTCTGAGTTTGAAGGAGGATGTTAGTTAATAAGGCTTATAGGCTCGACTCACTTGTCTAGGCCCGTTTAATAGTTAGGGTTTTGTCTGTGTCTTTTCTATTTAATGTTTTGTAATGTCTTTAGTTATAGTTGAATCTGATCAATATATTGTTCATTTTCCTTTTTTAATTTCTATTAGAACATGCTTATATATGTAATATGTCCTTTAAATACCAAAAGTCTGCATTGAGTTAATTAGTTCCATCTTTATATCTTGATCGTTCAACACAAAAGACTTTACATCAATGATACACATATATCTCACGTGATACTTAAACGCTTAATTAGGATCAAATATGATTGAGTGCACAATTTTTATATATATTAGCAAAATATAAATAGAATCACATTTGGATGAACCGGGTGCATTTGCAATATATTTAAGAAAAATCGATGTTTTTTTTTCAAAAATTAACACTACATTGAAAAAATCCATAGGTGTCCCGGGACCTCGCGAAAACCCCCTGGTTCCGTCCCTGCGTGTAATCTTTTTGCTGATGATGATTGATGAGCTCGAGTCACCCAAACCTCGAAAGGCCACAGGATTGTCGGTAACGGTTTGCACGAACAAAAGTAAAGTATATGATCTTAACATATAACTATATGCACATTAAGGTTAAAGAAAAGTGCAAATATGCTCCCTGTGGTTTGCAAAAATTGCAGACTTACTCCCCAACTTCACGAAAGTGCAGGTGGCCTCCCCAGTTTGAAACTTTCATTGCACTCGTGCTCCCTGCCAGGGAGCATGAATGCGACACAAGTTTCGTTTTGGGGAGGCCGCCTGCACTTTCGTGAAGTTGGGGAGCAAATCTGCAAATTTGGGAAACCACAGGGAGCATATTTGCAGATTTCTCTTAAGGTTATGAATCCATGATATATCGAACTAGCTTTCGAGGAACGAGCGAATGAGTATTTCAAACCTAAAGATATAAAGTATAACGACCCTTTATGTGAACTTATAAGCTATAAAAACTCAACGGTATTCAATACCATCTTTCACGGGATAATAGATGAAGTGAAATGTAAACAGTCTTATCCTTACCCGAAGGTGCTTCCAGAAGACCTCCGGCCTTGCAGGAGAGTGAGGATCAAACCCTTTACCTCAGTGGGAGAAGGTTTTTCAACTGATTCAACCTATTTGTGAACTTAGATCATGTTTATCAACAATCTATCACAACCCACTCTCTTTTAAAACATTATTTTTCTTATTTCTCCACATATACAACTAATACATACCATCAATTTTAACTTTTTTATCATTTATCAACAACACAACTAATACAACCTAACCAATCTAAAAACATATATTCATAGCCAATCTTAATGTGACATGTGCCAGATTGAGTTTACAAACTGAAGGTCATCGGGTGACCAGGTTGGTCACCATATTATTGCATTTTTTTTTAGTTTTATACAAACTTAATATTATATCAAATATTTTTTGATTTTATACTTCAATCGATTAGTGAAGATCATCAATAAACATAACCTTATAAGCTATAGCTATTAAACGTATAAGTTAAACATAACTAACATGAGGCTTTTGCAACTCTGTACTAGATATAATTTGTCAACTCAGTTATACTTTACCTCCATCATTTGATACTTATTCTCCCAATGTGCCTAAATTCTTTTCATATTCATTTAGGTTCACTGGGTGTTAAAACGTGTTCAAAGTCTCCACCCATATACTACTGTATGAACTCATCACATCAACTAGTTACATCACCCTAAAAAGTAAAAACATTATGAGAAGGCAATGTTTAAATTAACTCGACAATTTATTTTCATGGGTTCGAGTTTTGGTTCGTGCTTACTCCGTTAGTGTTTCGTTGGGCAAGGAGAATTATCGGAGCTATTTCTTATTAGATAGACAATGGCTGATGCTAAAAGCACATGAGTCTGTACGTGCCATCTACACTTTTTTTTTGATTTTCTCGACGTGCCTGTTTTCAATACTAAGTTGCTATCAAGGGTATGTTTGGCGTAATGATCTGGGGCTGGAGCTGGAGCTATGGTTTGGGCTGGGGATGAAGCTTATATTATAAGCCGAAAGCTGAAGCTTATGTTTCTATAAAGCTGTTTGGAAAATTAGTTGTAGTTGAAGCTTATTAATGTAAAATCACATAAAAATACATTAAATTAAATTAACATATATTTCTACCTTTTGCATAATAATACATTGTATTTTAAATATTACTTAACTAATTTAACTATCTATAAGCTCTCGTAAGCCTTTCTTTATAAGTTTGGGTTTATGGATGCTTGTGTCTTATAAAAGGTTTTTAAACCCGTATGACAAATAAAACTTATTTAATAAGCTAGCTAATATTAAAAGCTCAAGACTCAATAATCCTCCATAAACCTTGTGCCAAACATAGCCCAAGTGAACCAACCCGAATTGAAAAAAACCAAAACCGAATCAGGGTAAAATGCCAACCGAGAACCGAACCGAGTATAAACCATAGAAACCGAAACCGAACCGAATAAGGTCATGTCGATTCGGTTCGGTTCAGTTTAGTTAATTCGAACCAAATAAGATCGGGTCGATTCGGTTCGGTTCAGTTTAGTTAGTTCGAACCGAATAAGTATCAGTTTCGAACCGAACCAAACCGATATAAATATAGAAAACCGAAAACCGAACCGAATAAGGTCGGTTCGATTTGGTTCAACCCGATTTCAATCGATTTGTCGAGTCAGGTCGGTTTTCGATTCAATATGCTCAGCTCTACCCAAGTCTAATAGTGGATTGTGAAAAATGTCAAATAACATACCTATCAATATTCATTTCAATACAAGTTACTCTCAAGTCTAATAGTGAACTCCAATAAAAATGGTGTTTCATGTGGGAAAAGTAGTGGTTGGTTGTTCACCAAAATAGTGAGTGGGTTGTTAATATGGTGATATGCATGGCCACGTGATTCGTTGGTCCATGGACCCATAAATACATGTCCTATCTTTATCATGTGGTGTGAAATTTCAACAAGTTGATAGTGGTCAATTTCATATTTTGTGAACCTTGTGTTTGGTATAGAGCACAAGGTTCGAATTTTCTGTCCCGATTTCAAAATAAGTCGCGTCAACTGATTGAGATATCTTGTAAATTTTGGTTCGACATATAGACATTCGACTATATCCATGACGATGATTGATTTATAGCTATGTGGATCGTATTGAAGCATCGGAGATTGGTTCTTTGGACCACTAACAAAAGCTCGACCTAATCGTCATATAATTGTGTTACATTGTTAGGAAAATATCTATTCGGCTCTTTAAAATTATCAAACATTTGAAAAAGTTTTGGTTGCGTAACTATCATAATATCGGTAGGATTAGTGTTACTTTTATACGTGTATATCGCACTATCGTGTGTGTGAAGGTGTTGTGATAGTATTTGGTACAATGTTGTTCTGTAAAATGTGAGCACGACGTTATGCCCTTTTATTGATACGTTTTCAGAATCGTGATACTTCTAATTTAAGAAAATGGTACCGGTTCTCACATGGATCGAACTTGACTTATCACTCATCGAATGACAACTACGAAACCAAGTCAATATAGTATCGTATTAACGTATCGATAATATGTACTTATAAATTGTTCAAAACTCAGAAGTCGTGAATTAGTTATATTTCTGTCATGATAAATGTTGATGATTAATTGTTTATTAAGCTTATGTTAGAAATAGAACTGGATACATAGGCGATGTTTTTTTTGTCATGTAAGGCGACTTTCTGATCTAGATATTGCGCAATTTAATAAGAGTATTCCGTAATCGCGTAATCGTTTCATTTTTTTTCTCAGCGTTTCCAAGATGTGTAAACAGTGAGGTTTCGTAAAAGTATCAAGATCTCTACCAATATACCTATCGGGGGTGGCTTGGCAAAAGGCTTGCGACCTATGCACATGGAGGAGGCAGCTATGTTTTTTTTGACAAAAGTTTGCGTTCAATCGAGAATATAATGGTTTGTAGAGGACTTTTGTTTAGACACTTATAGTGGGGACTTACTTCTTTATGTTGGCGAATTTTGAGTTTGGATGTGGCTTAAAGGCGTGTTACTAGATTCACAGTATTCTGTTGGAGTGGGAGTCCAACACGTCCAATATTCCTAATGTGTAATATTTATCTATTAGACTTATTAGATAATCATAAGGTTAGGTTTTATGTAATTCTAGTTATAGTCTAATGCATATTGTTTAATCTATATACACTGTGAAGGTAGGGCATTACATCCTAACAAATTGAAGTTTTGAGTGAGTTTCTTCAATAACATATAAGTTGTGCATTTGGCAGTATACCTTGCTCGAGTTACATGTTCGTGTGTCGATGTCTTTGTTCTTCCTGTGTCGTGTTCTAGCTTTTGTAATTGTGTTGTAACAATATCTGATAACTATCAATTGGTATCAGAGCCTCTAGTGAATTCGTGGGGGATTGTAGCTGCGTTAAGTGTTGCAATCAGCGTTTGATTCATCAAAAACCCTAACAAAATTCGATTCTTAACCTGTAACTAGTGGAGGGTTTTAAAGGCGAGTGTGTAACATGTGATAAGTAGAGGAACGATCACATGCCCATTTTATAAGAAGAGGGATCCAGTCACGGGTTTACTCACCAACATAAAGCCTGCTCAGAGTTAATAAAATGATCATAGGCTCGTTACTTGTTAAAGTTCCTAACAACGAGTTGGAAACAGTTTTTTTAAACTGTTGATTGTCTCATCTGTTAAGTTGAAGTTTGGTAGGGCAATCCGGGAGAACGTTAATAGCCTTACGCGTATTCAACACGAACCGCGCTATTACAAATCGAAGCCGTGTAATGTGCTAGATAAATCCCCGTTACAAACGTATTCGCGATCCAAACAAAAGTTAAGTAAGTCGGCTGGTACTTCACAAGACACTAACTTGATGTTTCATTATCCGATATTGAAATCATAAACTATACCATATGGAGGATACTATAACATTGTGAAGGGATTATTGTTTCAATCGATTCCAGAAGACTTGTGAAAGTCCCAATTCAATATCTATATGGAATATAACACGTATCAAATAAAAAATAACACAAGTAATAACTTTTCAATCGTGTAATGCTTTATTGATAAGAATCAAAGTATTACAATGTGCTATGGATCACAAAAGTTGAATGAAAATGTAAATTACCCTTTGAACTAGTAAACTTGTTAATGAAACAAGTTTACAAGCGAACTTACTCACTGATTGAGACAACTGACTTATGATTAAGTTCGAGAGGAGTAAATGACTATGATAACAACAACAATAAAAGCGATAACATTTACTCCTCACTACATTCTCTATTTATACTAGAACGAGGTTGTATCCTTAGTGGAGGCAGTTGCGACGTGTCAAGAATCCTGTGGAGGCCGTACATGGTATTTAATGCATGTCCATTCTTGGAAAGTCACCGCTCATACTTTAGTGAACAGTTCTGTCAACTGTTCACTACTTTTACTAACTTAGACACACAAATTAAATTACACTACTCCTATGTTAGAACTAAAATACCAATAAAATTAAAAATTAACAATTTCACTAAAACTTGATGTGTTGTCGTTGTAGGTTATAATTACCTAATCAAGTTTTACTATTTATATTTTGCTGACTTAACCTAAAACAACACTTTAACGGGCAATGTACCTGATCGGTGGTAGTTTCGTTGTATGTAGGGTGTTGATCACTAAGAGTGAGAACGTAATTCCTAAGTCTATCAGTATTTTAGTTATCATTCTAAGTTAAACCTATGCTGAGTTAGACCTACTCCTAATTCTAACGGGAAATGGGGGTTTAATCTGAGAGACTAGCACGGTTTGGGTTGGTAACTTAACCTACTTTCTCTACTCTAACACACGCAAGAAAATAAACAAAATTAAGAAGAGCGATCTAGCCTTATGATAGAAAAATGTATTAACCATGTTTAATCTGATTTAATACTGGTTTATTTATATCGTGCAATGATCTACTTATCTTGAGGCGACATATCATTCTTAGATCTAGGCGGGACTTCTTCCTAGAACCTAGACACGCTAATTCTGTCACAATTAGACGCATCCACATAAAGCATCCTTCTTGCTAATTATAATCTGTCCTAGGGGTCAATAATGGTGATCTTATCTTGCCCTAGCTCATGGAGACTTCACTAACTTACTGCTTACCGGGTCATCGTACTCTGGTAGTGCTGACACTTCCCTTTTACTTTGGAATCAGAACATAATTTGTTAGTTTGATAATTCTAGGTCACCTGCTAGCTAACTCGTTCACTAAACCAAAGGTAAAGGTCGGTCGAAATTTGTAACTATGATTCCAGTATTTATACGAATCGCTACATAGAGAGCTCCCCCGACATCTAGGTCCACACCTGTTTACCTAGACCCAGTTGAATGGAAGGTCGCATGTTTAAGCACATAAACGAGTGTAAATTGAAAAACATAATTAACAAACGACTATAAATTTAGCAAACCAATGAATAAAACCAAACATTAAAACTTCATAAACATGGCTAATACCTAACGGTATTAGCCGTTAATCATTGTAACACATACAAATGCCATAGACGAACGACCACGTAACCTAACCGAGTTAATGAATGATACCAGTGACGAACGCGTATTTAGAGTATGTTAAGATTACAAGATGAATTCTATAGATTAAAGAGCATTGCTAGACCTTCTTGCTGCTTCTTGGCTTCTTAAAATCGTCTTTTATGGTTAGGGATTCGAAAGTATGGTTAAGCATACCCTAAAAACGAGTTTAGGGTTTTGTATTTATAGGCCTCTGGAATTTGGTCGATACGCCGTATTAGGCTCCTCCAATGCGGCGTATTGGGGGTTTCTTGGAGTAGGGCCACGTTGAATATCTTTCCAGAATCTTCTAATCCTTATCTTGATGGATACGGCGTATATGGTCTTCTGGATACGACGTATAAGCTCTCAAATCTTCGTGGTATCTGGTGAAGTGCAAACACGGATACGCCATATCTTCTTTGCTGGATACGGCGTATAGAGTGTCAGAGATAGAATCTTCAAATGTCTTTTTTTAAGCTCCAAAGTGCGTGCCTTTGCGTTAATTCTTCACCAAGTGCTCCATAATTACTGCAAAACTAAATATAAGAAATTAAGTATCCATTCATGCAATAATTATATCAAATGGGATAAGAAACATGGGATAAATGATGCTAATAAGATTACTTTATTTGATGTCATCAAATATCCCTCCACTTAAATCCTACTTGTCCTCAAGTAGACCTTAGAAAACTTATGAAAATGTATCCTACCCGATGTAGGATTTTTCCTTTAGAGAATTTATTAAGTTCAATTACTAGTACACAACCAAACACGTCACGAAATAGGAAAATAAAAACACTCAAATCACTCAACTAATCTATGTGGTAACATTTTTGTAGTTCGCTCAATTACTCGGTCGTGACAAGTATTCTATCATAATTTTGGCAAGGATACACATCACCATTAAAGCTAAGGAGTAGCAAGTCTAAAAAGGTAAATTGGGTGTTTTGAAGGCTTAGGGTTTGATTATTCTTTTAGCCTCTACCCGATCCCTATGTTCCAAAAAAGGTGACAAAGACAATACATACACATCCGTAACGACAGAATAGACACATATGACTGCACTCAAACCTTGACTCGAAATAGTTAAAGGA
The DNA here is from genome assembly GCA_026074375.1 of Tanacetum coccineum. Classification (NCBI taxonomy): domain Eukaryota; kingdom Viridiplantae; phylum Streptophyta; class Magnoliopsida; order Asterales; family Asteraceae; genus Tanacetum; species Tanacetum coccineum. Next base: position 11,749 of record BQNB010160980.1, read on the forward strand.
TAGGACCGGTAATCTTTCACCAAAAGTACCACTCCAACAAGGGCGACAAACCACATATACACACCCATAATGATGGGATAGACATACATGATTGCATTTAATTCCCTCATTCGAATTTAACCAGCGGTTAGGATAAAGAATATTATAGGGTATGGATCTTCCAACTTTCACAAAATGTAATATCCAACAAGGTGGCTGAATCACGCATACATGACCGTAACGATGAAATAGACATGCATGACTCGATCACATCCTCATTCGAGTAAAACCTAAGGTTAGTTATTGGGAAAGGATAATAATTGTTGTTCAATAAAAAGAAAACAAATAGATTAATCTGTCAAGTTGCTAGACACTTTCCCGACCGTACTTAAGAAGAAGACATAAATCGAAGACTTGCTCATGTTTTCACACGGAACAATCAACGCTTTAGAAGACATAAACTTGACTCGAAAAAACGTCTTGATCAAAGATCAATGAAAACATCCCTAAGGTGGCTTTCCCATAACGGTCAACTTCCCAAACATCCTAACTTTAAATACTTTTACAACAATAGTGGTGATATTGGCCACTTTATACAAGAAGGTACAAGGTTGGTTTATTTCAACCGACATACAACAATACTCTACAAACTTGTTTTTTTGTATTTTTCTCATTTTGCGATTTTTTTGCTAACTATATACACGAATTTCAGTGTAATTTCACCGTCTTACAATCATCATAATTCCGGATAATTTTTCCATAATCCTCCATACTTCGGATTTATAAATAATAATGAAAGTAGTTAGACATACAAAAATTCAAGGACTCGAAAAATATACACTACTTTCACATTCCCATTGCATTGTGCAATTTCCCGACCTAAGCAAAGAAAGAAAATACACAAGATCGTAGGAAATACAATACTTAACACAAAAGCGACTAGCAACATGATTAAGGCTTAATCTAATAGGGTAGGCTAAGGTGTAAAGGTGTAACAAAACATATTTTTGTGGTGGACAAAAAGAAAGGATAGGCTCAAAGGGTTTTTCTAGGGGAATCATACTCTAAAGATTAGATTAAGCAAAAGGGTTATACGGGGGTTAATTAACCGATATCACAAACATATGTAAGGATTTTTTTGGGTGTAATCCTAGAAATTTACCAATTTAGAAAATCTACTCCATCTAAATCCATAATACTTATCATTATGGTCTCAAATAAATATACCAAGCCAAGTTTTAAAGTTTACTACATCACCGACACACTCATATTTTTATGGAATTTATGGTAATTTAGGGGAAACGGAATAGGCTAAATCTCACAAATGAAATTAAGGGTTGTTTGTGCGGGTTATGTAAATAATTAAATTTGACCGTTTTTAGCATGTTATTGTGAAAATTAAGGACAAGTAAGCGTTCTAATTCTCCTCCTCCCACTTGAATTATACAACGCCCTCATTGTATAAATAAAGCATTAAGTACAGATAATAAAATAATTAGAACGAAAAACTCCCATGGGATTTGCTCTGTATGATCCTCCTTGTTTCATTTGCGAGCAAGAATGTGTTGGACAACCGTTTTGAGATCCTTCAAGACTCCAACGAATTTGACCACTTCTAGATTTTTCGAACTCTACCACAAAGTATTTTCACTTGTATTCCAAGAAGGTCCTATAAAAATAGAAAACAAAATCCAATTCTATCTTCGGCGTTTGTATGGTTAGGAAAATAAAATAAAAAGAAATTGTACACGGCTCCAATACGTCGTATCCTTAAACCTGGTTACGCCGTATGGAGAAACCTGTAGAAAATCCTAATACGAGTCAGATTTTCCAGATACGTCGTATCATGGTATGAATACGCAGTATCCCAAATCTGACAATAATGTTTAAATGCAGAAATTAAAAGGACTGGATAACGTCTAGATTAGTCAATATGACATATCCTATGGTACTGGATACGCCATATTGGGAATCTGGGAAGACAAACTTGATAAAAAATAAATAACAAGCCTGGTTGTCTCCTGGTAAGCACTTTTGTTTACAACAAAGTCTTTAAGTTAGACTTGTCTTCAGCTTCCAACTTCACTGTTATGCCATTGCCAACCTTCCGTTGGTCTTTGCAATTCCGTCAAACTCTTCGTAAAGCTTTCTTGCTACATCTTCTGGTATTTCGTCAATCTTGCGTTTCTTGGTAACAACCTACTCATAATTTTCGCGCATGAAGGCATGCCCATCGATAGAGAACAATTAGTCCATCATCCAATCATCGTCTTCCTTAGTGATGATTAACTCATAACTTCTAATGTTACCATGGCGATCATTGGATGGGTTAGTCTTTTCCGTTTCCCACATCTTCCATTCTTCACGAGGATTAAAGTTTTTCCAGAAATCATTACTCATATCATTGTCAACCTCAGATCTTGAATTTTTCTTACAAAACTTATCGAACCCTTTTTCGAAGCTATTGTCATTCTCAACCCAAATTGATGTATTCATGAACCTTTTATTGACATCTTTGAGCTTGATATCACTATCCTTCTTCATATTACAATTCTGCAAGAGCATGGGATATTGACCTGGGGGTTAATTACGAAATCACTAAAATCTCGTCGTGTCGGGACCTAGATAAGCCGTACCCGTTTGTCCGAATACGCTGTATCAATTCCAACTGTGCAATCCGACTATAACACCAAGCAACACAAAAATTGTTTTAATGATAATTGTAATGATACCCTAAGACAGTAAGCCCCTCTCTTCCCCAAAACATGTATCCAAGGACTTAAACCAAAAATCTTTAATACTTTGAGAATTCGATCGAGCGGATCCGAAGACAAATTTGTTAGGATTCTAGATTTGATGGGATAAAATAAATAAAAGAATGAAACAAAAGGACTAAAATTGTTATTAAAGAATTCTATAAGCTGGTGGAGAATTATGTTGATTCTGGAAGATCTCCTTAAGAAGATAAAGATAACAGAAGATATTCCTTAATGTTTAAAAGATTTAC
>BQNB010160981.1:0-14734 GCA_026074375.1 Tanacetum coccineum
TTGAGATTAAAATCGGACTTTTTTTTAAAACTGAACAAAAAAAATACACTATGACAAATTTTGTAAAAAAAACTTGTATTTGATAAACTAATAAACCAAACTCTAATACCAGATATTGCATGCATAAATATGACTAAAATGAATTCAAAACAACTCTTAAACATTACCCAAACAAAAAATCGAAGATTATGCACCTAAAATTCATAAAAAGTCCACATATTCAACTCATAGTTACAAAAAAATGAAAACCTTGAAAAACTTAAATCAAACTTATAAAAACTTGCTTAAACATTGATATTTAATGATTTGAAATTGGGGCACTTATTAACATAAATAAGCCAGTATAATAAGCTAAAAAGCACTAAAAAGCACATAAGCAAAATAGGAAAAAACTACAAAAACAGCCTAATGGGGCACTTTCGGGCTTAATTTTCAGCCCCTAAATGAATTCTTATGACAATATAGCTTATACCACTGAAAAATAGAGCCTATAAGCTACAATAATCAGCAATCAAAATAGAGTTTGAGAATCAAATAAGCTATTAAATTTGCCCATGAAAAGGGCTGTTTGGCTCAGTAAATGCTGAGTTTTTAAGTTTTTTAAAAAGACAAAATGGCTTTTTCTGCCCTCTAAATAAGCTAGTAAAATAAGCTGAAAATACAAAATAAGTTAAAACAGATAAAATATATACTAGAAACTACTTATACTATGAAAATCAGAATCCAAAACAATCATTAACTAACTTAAAATTGAGATTAAAATCGGACTTTTTTTTAAAACTGAACAAAAAAAATACACTATGACAAATTTTGTAAAAAAAACTTGTATTTGATAAACTAATAAACCAAACTCTAATACCAGATATTGCATGCATAAATATGACTAAAATGAATTCAAAACAACTCTTAAACATTACCCAAACTTAAAATCGAAGATTATGCACCTAAAATTCATAAAAAGTCCACATATTCAACTCATAGTTACAAAAACATGAAAACCTTGGAAAACTTAAATCAAACTTATAAAAACTTGCTTAAACATTGATATTTAATGATTTGAAATTGGATTTGTGGACTTTGAATGACCAAAACATGATTTATACCAAAAACAGTGGTTAACCCAAACGCCCCCTTAAGTAACTTTTAAACCAAATTAAGCTTCTAAATCACAAAATTAGTTCACGAACCCTTAATACCAGATATTGGACATCTAAATATGAACCTAATAAGCAACTCTAATCCATAAAATAAGCAAGAACAACACCAAAACAGATTATGCTATTAGAGATGGATTTAAAGCAAATTTTTAGCAAAAACTTGAAAATAAGCAAAAACAAAACATGACTTGCATAAAACTTGATCAAATAAACATAAGTAAGAACAAATAAGCATTAATAAGGCAGAAATAAGCAATAATAAGCAAAAAATAAGCAAGTGCATAAAATGGCATGAAAATGAAATTTTGTGACTTACAAAGGTCCAAATGCTTTGGTTAGGAACTATAAGCTTCCAAATCAGTTCGTTATCACCCTATAGCTTACCAATAAGCACTAAACCAAGGCCATCCAATATTTGCCATGCTCCTTGATTCTTGACAGATTCTTTTTTGTGATATTTTTTTATATTTTTGCGAGAATTAAGAACTTAAGACAACACAAAGCTAAAGAGCTCCCATTGCTTAAGATTGAGACAGCTTATAAGGCTTTTTAGAGCTTTTAAACCTTTTATAACAAGTAACAAAGATTAAAAAAGGCAATATTACTAAAAATGCTTCAACTTTTCATTAAACTTAAAGATTACAAGACTTGGAAAATAACTAATAATAAGCTACAAGTGACTGAAAAAAAATAAGCTGAAAGAAAAAGATTCGTCTCTCTGGGGCTTACATTTGAGCCCTATTTATACTAAACTAAGCTAAGTCTTCATTCCTTGCTTGTGTGTTTCTTTTGTGAGAGGTTCAGCAGCTGTGTTTGTTGTGTGAGTGTCTTCAAAAATCAATCCCAGCCATCCAAGATAATTGTGCTTCTTTGCAATCCATCACAGCCCTTGAATCTTCTTTATCTTTGAAAAAGTTGAGGATTGCCAAGGTGTCATGGCAACATGTGACATGGGGGAGGTAGTGGAGGTGGAAGAGAGGTTTTATCCAGGGGTGATATTGGGGTTGCAGGGTAAAAGGATGGAAAGGTAAAAGATGTACAGTACTTGGGTTTTGGGAATGGCGGGAAAGGGTTATAAAAGAGCAGGGGTGAGGTTTGGTGATTTGACATATTTGGCCCCTCAACCTTTATTCTTGTATTGCACTCTTTGTCCTTGTGGTGATGAAGTTTTTCGGGGTTGCCAAGTTAAACCCTTGAGGGTGTATGGTGTAATTACACCATACGTCCTTGTGGTAATACAACTTTGGGAGGATGGCAAAAACGACCCCTCAATGTATATTCAGGTCTTGCAAAGCTAGTCCTTAAGGTGGTACAAGTATGAGGGTTTGGCAGAAATGCCCCTCTACTTGTATTTTTAGTAAATTGCAAATTCCACCCTTGTAGTCTTTTTCTTCTTTTAATACACTTAGGGATTTGGCATTTTTGGTCTCTCAAGTTATATTTCTTCTGATTTTGACTTTGTCGGGGTTGACTTTTCTGTTGACTTTTTGACTTGATTGACTTTTTGGCTTCGATTTTACTTCGTCTTCTCACACTTTTCCATTTCGTGCTCAGTTTTGTCGTTTTTGGCTTTGTTTTTCGTCCTTTTCTGAATATCCATTTCCTGCACAACACAAATGCAAAACAAACATATATTTGGTAGTTTTTGTCTGTTTTTGGTCATTTAAGTCCGTTTTTTTATGGAGAAAGGTATGTGTAATTAAGCACATACCAGTCCCCTTTACCGGGTTTCTAAAATAACAGTAGTTTTAGTAAAACATTACTAAATATAAAAATTTATATAAATTTTGTTATGACCTTTCCATTTATATAACGTTTCCTATATTCATAAAACCTAATGTTTTTCCACTTTTTAAACAACTCACGTGTTTAAAATATAAATATATACATATATATATATATTTATACGAGATCAAATAGGAAATGATATAATAAATAATATATTTATTTAACCATTTTAACCACCATTTAATCCGGTTTTTATAATATAAAATTTTACGATATATTTATTCTTGATTTTTACCATCAAATGCACCCTTGTTGCTAAACCAAACACCCCTAACTGCATAACAAACGCCCCTAACTGCACAACCAAACGCACCCTTTTGGTGTTTCTGTTAACCCAAACTCACCCCTTGGGTGTTTCCTGCAATCCCAAACGCACCCTTACGTATTTCTATATCAACCAAACGCACCCTTAGTTTGAAACTGTCTAACCAAACACGCCCTTATGTGTCTCTTTCTTAAACCAAACACGCCCTTATGGTGTTAAACCCGTATCCAAACACACCCTTTGTGGTGCCTGTTAACCCAAACAACCCTTATGGCCGTTAACCCAAACCAAACGCACTCTGCTGGTGCGATCTAATCCAACCAAACGCACCCTAGTGTGGTTATAACAACCAAGAATGAACACCCCTAATCTGATATAACTAGATCTAAATGTACCCATATCTGCTGCTCTAAACCCAACGCACCCTATGTCGCTAAACACAAAACCAACGCACCCTTGTTGGCTGTGAACGAAGCCAAACGCACCTTTGGTGGTTGTTTGAACAAAACCGACGCACCCTTGTTGTGTTTACATAAACCAAACGCACCCTAGTCGGTGCAAAAAATAAAACGCACCCCTTTAGGTGTTGTTTATAACAAACCAACGCACCCTTTTGCGGCTGCCATAACCCAACGCACCTTTATTGGTGCTACTGCTGCGATGGTGGCGGTGATAAGGTGATGGGGCTGCGGTGGTGTTGTAGCAGTGGTGGTGGTGGATCTGTGGTAATGGTGTAGGAGGCGGTGGATGGTGTCGGCTGAAGTGGAGAGAGGGGTGGGTCGGCCGTGGTGCGCGGTGGAGTGATGATGATGACGGGGTGGTGCTTAGGGTGGTGATGTTGTGGTGGCGACGGCGGTGGTGAGTGGGTGGTTGTGATGGAGAGGCGCGTGGTGGCGCGTGGTGGTGGGGATCGGATAGATCGGGGGTCGATCTACATTTTTGGACTCGGCCGAAAAACTCGCCGGAAATGTTTTCCGGTGGTCGGAGGTGGCGCCGGAGCGGCGGTGGTGGTCGCCGAAAAAAGAGAGAGAGATGGAGGTGTGTGTGTTTATATATATTTTTTTTGTAATGAAAAAAAAATATAAAACCTTTTATATATATATTAAAAGTTTTAGAGTAAAGTGGCAAGTCTCAAAGAGTCCAGGGTTAGTTGTGTAAGTTTTTAATATAGTTTTGATAACTATCGGTTCGGGACTCGTTTGAACTAGTTAACGGTCGATTCAAGACACGAAACTTGCGCCATTGTTTTCCAAATGATTTTTCCAACAAAAATGGGTATTTACGCGACTAGTTTTCATAAATGTTTTATAACATTTATTTAAAAATGTTTATTATTTATTCGTGTACCACTGATAAACTTTGTCTGTAAAATAAACTTTAACCTGAATATTTGCGTTTTAAGAAAACGATTTTTGAATAAAATGATCAATAATTTATTAAATATTTTTATTTAATAAAGAGTGATAATTAAATATAATTTAATTATCTTCGTGTCGGTACGCGTTGTGTGAGCTGTTCAAAATTTTGCGTGGGTATTTTAGTCACTTTCTGTTCGTTTTCGGGTCTCGGACAAAACTAAAAAGTTGTCCGGAATGTCGTTTTACATCAAATTAGTTTAGAGTCCGGGTCGTGAAAACATGATTTAGCGGGTCGTTTTTGATAAGTCAGCTCAGGAATAACATATATCTTTTTTGTTTTCAAGTCAAATAAGTTAAAAATAACTTTCACATGAGAGATGTAATAATAAATACGATTTATTATTTAAAATATGTTCTTAAAACTTTACCGGTTACGCGGTAATTGCTTTTATGTGACAATAAAAGATCAAAAGTCAAAAAGTCAAGTCAGACCCAAACAGTCAAAGGGTAAAATAGTCATTTAATATTCCAAAAATTGCCAGTTGTTACAGTACCTACCCCTTAAAGAAATCTCGTCCCGAGATTTAATTTGTGTTAATCGATTGTGTGACCAAGAAAATATATATGATTTAATAAACCAGTTCTAAACAAGACGCTGATAACTTTATTCAGAAAAATTCGGTGTTTCGACACTTCTCAATATACCAAAAAATTTTGCTAGGCTTGACCAGGATATTTAATCCATCAAAATAGGCATCTAAAAAAAATATCATTACAGATCTTATGATTGATATAACCACGTTATAAAGAAAATCTCTTAATAGTGAAATCATCGAAGGAGAAAGTGTAGTCGCGTGAGTGTGTTTGTATACAGTTTTAAATGTTCCAGGACGGAGTCCTGTTTCTGATATCTGTAATGTTCGATGATTAATAATGGACGAGGATAATAGATGTAAGCATCCAACTTACTTGGTAGTACCAGGATGTATCGCGACCCTAGTTTTCCTACTAGTGGCCCAAAATGAATAGTTTGACTATCTCTTTCGTCGAAAGGTGTTTATCTGTTTTAAGGGGAGTTGTATTACCTATTGGATAAAGTTGTACAAGCTAGGACCTCTCCAGGATCCAATCAACAGCAACCCTAAAAACAACAACTATAACAAACGGTGATGGGATGCCGAGAATGAGGACATTTCGAGAAACAGTATCCCCAGAATCAAGTTCAACAAATGGGAGGAGCTCGCGGAAGAGCTTATGCGATAGACGGCGAAATATGGTACTCAGTCGTTAGTTCGAGGATGAATCAACTCCATTAGTTCAAGTGTGTAACAAGTCTGTTAGTTCTACTAACAGTTCGTGATCGCGAGGATTAGCAACGGCAAAAGTAATAACTTAAGAATGAGATAAGGTAGTTTCAAGCGAGGCCTAAAGATTTCCGCGGTGTGGAAAGACACTATTGTGCTTCTAAGCCCTTTTAACGGATTCCGGTGATTATTAGATTCGAGTTCATACTCGTGTCATATTGGATACCATTAAGCCCACTCATTTATAATTCATTACTTACACAAAGGAGCGTCCTAAATTATGTAAGTAAGAAATGATAAACTTATGGTTTGGGGATTTACAATTTCTTTATTTAATTGAAGAGGCGTCCCAATCCTTTCAAATAAAGAGATTATAAATCATCCTACTTAATAATTTTCGATGCAATACGCGTACTCACATAACCTTCAAGGTGGTGGATAACATGACGATGCATGTGCTTCTAATGAGTATGGGACGAGTGTTTAAAACTCGTCTTCGGAGACGGGGAGTAAAACTACCAAGGAATATCGACCTAGAGTTCAAGATAGTTAATGAGTACTCGGTTAGAGTAAACAAGGTAAAGGTCTCTATGAACGAGTCAACATAGCGATTATCATATCAATCCTCCTATTACAAGTCCCGCCCATACAAGACTTGTAATACTTAGATTCATACATAATTCCATGTAAACAAAAATTATGACGGTCTCCGTGTAATACGATATTGTATAAAGCTATGAAGAAAAATAATATTCTTAGAGACCATTGTTTAACTTACAATGTCTGAGAACGAAATGAGACCATTGTGCAACTCACAATGTCTAAAAAGTAAAATGAGACCATTGTGCAACTCACAATGTCTGAGGTATAAATGAGACCATTGTGCAACTCACAATGTCTTAAGAAATGTTCTAGTATTTATATAATTAACTCTTATATAAATAAACGTACGATATACGCAAAAGGAATGCAAGCATATATATTATATATATGTATGTCATGTAAGCACTTAAGGTAACAAGTAACCTAAGCAAGTAAGCAAGTAGTGTGTATGCACTTTGAAAATGTTTGCTGTGATGCAATGCTTGTGAAAACGGTTATAGTCTAGGGTAAAATATGCAACCTAGTTCTCTATAACCAGTGCTCTGATACCAATCTGTAACACCCCCAAAAATGTGTCGCAGCGGAAATGTGTTCGGGGGCGTTACTTCATAATACACAGCGCTAGATACAAGAGAACGACCTCTAAATGTGTCGTTTGAAAAGTAATCTCGTTGATTTCCTTGAAATTGATATAACATTTGTCCCATAATTGCATCACAATGAAAAGCTTGAAAACAACCCAACGAGATTTGATCATTTGTATGTAAGTAGAAATCCATGAATGAAATCTTGTCAAATTTAGACTCCAGTGCACATCAAGTAGGCCAAGCATCTAATTCACCTGAGAAAAACATGCTTAAAAAGTGTCAACATAAAGTTGGTGAGTTCATAGATTTGTTTAAGTATAAATGTTGAACCAAGGTTCTGTAAAGTGTGTATGACCATTTAAATCCTTAAATGTCCTTCCAAAATGTATGTATGATTTTTAGAAATCAAATAGTTGTAAAGTATGCATGACCATTTCAATCCCCAAATAGTCACAAAAATGTACGTATGAACGTTGTACCGCAATTGTTCAAAGCATGTATGATATTTATATATATATCACCAAAATGTTTCAAGTATGTATTGCCACTTTATTCAGCACAGATGAAACCATATAGTATAAAAACAATGATAATACAATACTCTAAAGTTCATGAAACTACGACGTAGACTTGTATGTATGCCACTTTATTCAAGGCACAGTAAGAGTGTACCCATCGTAGGTGTTCCCTCTAAGAACACCCATGCATTAATGAAAATAATATGTACCCATCATAGGTGTCCCCTCCAAGAACACCCAGGCATTTCTAAAAATATTCATGTGTATGTAATTGTATGGCCGAAGACTCAACAAGTCTTATTCCGACATTTATACGTTCGGTTTGCCAGTGATAATCTATCACCCAGAACGGGATTATCAATCCCGAAAATATCTATTTCAATAAACATATCGCGATCACCCATCAAATGTGAATTTACAGTTCATGCCACCCTAACTAATCCCTAATCATTCGAAGGTAAAAATATAGTTGTTGTATCCATAAGTAAATAACCAGTTTGTGTATCTCCCCATGATAGAGTGCATATGATGTAATAACCAGTATATAGCGATTGTTCACAAAGCCAAAAATTAGACCAAGTATTGTATATCTCATCGTGAGATATATAAATAAATATGTAAACCAATTTGTAATCAACCATGTAAATGCATTTGTAAACAAGCATGTTCTAACCCCAAAAATATATGTAAAACCAGTAAAAACAGGGGGGCTATAAACTCACATTGATGTTGTAGAACGATTGGTAGAAATGCACATATTGAGCATAACATGAACGGAAACCAGAACGGCCCAACCAAGAAGTTGCAGCTTAACTTAACTGCTAAGTCCCACTAGCCTAGGATAATGAATTTGGGTTTCCCGATGGATAGTCACCTCAATGCGACACATTGATAAAATATTTAGATTTCAAGTTGTAGTAGTTTGGTGGTTGGTTAAATAAAATAAATCGAAACTAACGCAAAGTATGTAAATATAATCCCGAATATATATACTTATGAAAAATAAAATTATATAACTCATTACTTGAATATATGACAAAGACAAAACAATCCAATGAATAATTATTAAATTATAATACTTTGACAAAGTATTATATAAGAAATGTGAAGTAAATAAATAAACCAAACAGTTTGACATGTTTTTTCCGGAAATCTCGGAAATCACCACTATAATTAAATAAAAATTCTTGTATAAAAGTCAAAAGACATTTTAAAAGTCTATACTTTCCATTAATAGGGAATTATAAAATAATATTTATAAATTTAGTATCGTTTCCTCCATGGGGTCCTTAGTTAAAATAGTTGTCCGCCATTTTACAAAAGTGTATTTCTCGTTCATTTATATCTGGTTATTGGTATAGATTGACAAATTAACGATCTTAGACAATATAACTTCGTCTTTAACGGTTTTTTTCTAAGATAAAAAAATTGTAAGGAAATTTATTAAGTAAAGTAAATGTTATATAAATTGGTCGCATGACCTTTTCGTTTAAATAAACAACATTTCCAATTTTTATGAAATTCAATCCATGTGGCAAATCTACTGTACCGCGTTTTCAACGTTTAAAACAACCCGCGTGTTTTAGATATATATATATATATATATATATATATATATATATATATATATATATATATATAGATATACATATATCTATATAATAATATACACACATATATATATATATAAACACATAATATATATATATATATCTAGCACATAAAAATAATAATATATATATATATATATATTAAAATATACACACACACATATAATATATATAAAATAATAAATACAGATATATATATATATATATATATATATATATATATGTTATTATATCTAAACTAATCAAAATAATAAATAGTACATTTATTTAACCATTTTAAACCACCACTTAATCCGATTTTATATTTTACCGAAACTTAACATGTTTTATATTAGCCAATTTATATAAACCAAATGCACCCTTATTGGTTTTCTGCTCACCCAAACGCACCCCTTATGGTTTTTCTGTTAACTCAAACGCTCCTACTGCTGTTAAACCCAAACCCAAACGCCCCCCTTGGTGCAATCTGCTGAACCAAACTCCCCTTTTGGCAGTTCTATTAACCCAAACGCACCCGTTTGGTACAACCTGTTAAACCAAACGCACCCTTGTGCGATTACCCAGCCAACCAAACGCACCCTTATTGTATTCCAGTAAACCAAACACCCCTGCCGTGTTAACTGCCATACCAAACGAACCCTAACCATGTCAAAACCCAGAAACAAACACCCCCTTACATTTTCTATTAAGCCAAACGCACCCTATGTGGGTGGCTGCCACCCAAACCCACCCTATGGTGGCGGCTGACCCGAGACCCAAAGCACCCTTTGGTGCTTATTTTACAAACCCAATGCACCCTGCTGGTGGTGTTGAACCCATGATATGTGTGAAAACACATATCCGTTTTATATCAAAAATGGCCTTAAAAAGACAAAATTGTGCTTTAAAATGCTTGTATATTGCTTGTTTTGTCTTTATGATTGTGTAGGTACGGATATTGCAAATATCACAAGAAAACTGTCAAAACCGGACAAACACGGACACGAGACGGAAAAGAGTGTACAAGAGCCGGGAGAATGCTATCAGAGGTCTAGGTCATCCAAAAGTCAGACCTTGTCTATCACAGTCAACGCATAATAATGACAAACCCAAATATTCCTCAATCAAGTACCCTCAAAGAAAACCAAATTGCAAAATATAGTCTTAAAGCTTTCCTAACGGTGTTAACTCTTTAATTTATTAAAAGAGTCTAACACCCGTTAACCCTTTATAACAAACTCCATATTAAACCGGCCCCCGATACCCTTTTGTATTATCTACTGCCCGCAGCCCAAAACACATCTCTTGGCACCCTAACCCTTTATACTGAAACCCGAAGTCACAATAAAAACCGGCTTGTTGCAGGTCGAATAAGAAAAAGTCGCAAATAAACCCTTTTTATACAAGTTTTTACAGCGCGAAAGGTTGTGTATACTACTGTACAACGTCTCCTTCGGTTTTACCCTGAGTTGAAACAAAAGGGGGCAAATCAAATTGGCCACATGATGAAAAGACATTTAGCAAGGGATTATAAGTACAAGGGTAGGCAGAGTATTACTACATCACAAGCCCTCTCATCTGGTCTATGTCACCACACAACGCCTACCCAGTTGGAGGACTGTTTGGATGATGATAAAACACACTAAAGGGAAGGATTTTAACACTAAATTCTTCCCTAAAGAGACACAAACAGATCAAACGCCACTTGGTATTGCGCTTCGTTTGTGTCGCAAGTCGTCTTTTGTGTGAGCATATCTGTAATCCAAGGTGTAAGATATAGAGTATCCAAAGGATTTAGCAATGATCTAAGGGCAGGGTAGTTATGGGAAATTCTGATATTTCTAACAATAAGAATCAGAGGAACTAGAGACTGCATTTTCTCTGTGAGGCTTATATACAGCCTCTCACATTCACACTACGGGCTTATGTAGTTTTTAGAGGTTTTAAAAAATTTTAGTTATGGTTATTTTTTAGCTTTTAAAACTTTAGCTTTTGTATTTTCAAAATTCAGTTTTGTAATTCAGTTTTAAAATCTCTTTGTAATCATTTTCAAGTTGATATTGAAATTTAGTGCGTTCTTTTATTCAACTCGTACATAAGCTCTTGTTTAATCTTTCAAATGTTGTCGAGTCACTATTCCAAAAAGCGCTCATAAGCTCTCATACAAGCTCTTTGAGTCTCTTTAGACTCAAATTGATGCTATTAATAAGCTTCTTTATACTATCACTTAACTTTTGAAAATGTCAGTACAAATACCTTGCTATAATGGATTTTGGAGCTTTTGGAATATGATAAGCTCTATCTTACAATTGGAATGAGCTTATGGGACCTACTAGCTTATCCTTTGTGATAAAGCTAAAGTGCTTGTTTGAAAAACTGTCTTTTGAGCAATTATTGCCATTGTTTAAGCTAAGGATTTCGTGAAGTTTCCTTTTAATTTTCAAGTGTATTCTTTAGCTTTTAATCTTGATATTGCTTATATTTGCTTATGTCTAGCTTTTTTGTGCTTTAATTCTGTCTATCTTGTGCTTATTTTAAATGTAACTGGTTTGAATATCTGTTTTTAAGTTTTATAGCATAGATCTTTAGATTTCATTTGTTTTAGAATTCATAAAAACTATTCAAAAACTCAAAAAAATATTAGCATAGTTCTTTAGTTCTTTAGTCTCTTCTGGCTTATTTGCTTATTAATAAAGATCATTATGGTTGTTCTTAAGTCTATTTGTTATCTGGTATTAACGGGTTTTTGTCTCATTAAAAGATTTTTCATAAGCATCATAAAATACGATTTATAGTTAGTTAAAGGGGAGTGTTTGCATAGCAGTGATTTAACCACAAAAGTTTTAATACTGTAAGTGGCCAAATTGGTCTTGAAGATTTTGATTTAATTGTTCTTGTTATTAAGTCTTTTAGTGTTGATTGATAGGCTAGGTTAGTTAATTAGTTTTTCATTAAATTAGGATAATTTTGTTTAAAATCTGTTAAGTCGTAATTTGTCATTTTTTAGTTTCTAAGATGTTAATGCTTTAATTTGTCACTAGTTTTTTTGTCTGTAAAGAGCATAGGATCAAGTTCATTTATGCATGCCACTTAGTATGTATTCCATGTTTTGGTTGTCAATTGCATGAGCAGTTTTAATTGAAAATTTAGTCATTTTAAATGTCTAATTTTTTTAGCTAGTTAAAAGATAACTTTTTAGCTGTTTTTAAAGATTTTCTTGCTACAAGTAGATTATAAGATTGTTTAAGTGTGTTTGAACTTTATCCTTAGGTTATATCAATGCTTAGATTAGGTTATATGTTTTTAGACGCTTTTTAAAATAAGCACTTTGGTCTGTTTAAAGTTTCGCAAAAAACTCCAGCAGTGGTGTTATGGTGTTTTTTTATGCTGTTTTCGCAGAATAAGCTTTTTTCTAATAAGCAATGTTTTTTCAAACCTTGTTCTTAAAAAGTTATTTTTTGGAGTTATTAGTTGTATTGAGTAGCTTGATAAGGTCTATATTCCCTACTAAGGATCCAAGTGGCATTATCTAAAGAAATATGCTGCAGTAAGGTCTTGACTTTGTGGACTGTTTGGCTCTATGAATTTTGTTTTATCTAAGTGCTTATTAGAATTTTTATACGTTATTGCCTTAAATTTTTTGTCGTAAATTCTATATTAGCTAAGTTAAATTATGTTTTGCAATTAAGTTATTCCTATTAGCTTGTTGAGTTTCAGTTACTAGCTTATTTAGCTTTTTCATTTAAAAATCACTAAAATATTAAAGTCAGTAGCCTATAGCTTTTTCACTGAGTGCTTTTTCTTTGGCTTATCTGTTTTTCAAAATGAATTTTGTTTGCAATTCTAAGTAGCTTACTAGCTTGTCTCTTTAAGTAGGTAATAACTTACTTGGCCTAAGGAATCACTTATAGAAGCTTACTTTATAAGCTAAAAGTCTGCCTAGGGACTGTTTGGTTATTAGTTTTTAATAAAGAGCTTATTTAGTCTTCTAGTTTTATTGCTTGCTATTTTTAGTTCTGTTTAGCTCATTTCGCTTATTGTTTAGCAATATTATAGATTTTTCAAGTCATATACTTTAGCTTATTTAGTCTTCTAGTTAGCTTTATAGTGTTAAGAAAAACTCCAAATAAAGAAAGTTAATTAGTAACTGTCTAGTTTTAAGTTGTTTAACAAACGTATTTAGGGTTTTTCAATTAAAAATTTTTCGCTTTTATTTAAAAGTGCTTATTTTTTAGATTATTACAACTTCTAGCTTTTATAAGTTTTCCAAAAAAATAATAAAATAAAGGGCGAAGGTGGAAATCGGGGGTGAGCAAAAGACTCAAACCCCGACCTCATACACCTCTATGCACTTTTATAGCAACACACCACACAACTCACTACAACTCGCGCCAGGGGACTTTTTCCATTTATACATTTGCATAATTATTATTAGTTACGTTTTCTATTTTTAAGCATAAATATGCTGTATAGCTTTTTACCACTACTTTTATTCATAAGTGGTGTAATCAGCCTTATTTTTCCTTGGTTCTACTTAGTTTAAGCTATTTTCTATATTTTTTGTATAGAATTTTTATTGAAATAGGTTAGTGATTTTTTAAACATTTATTTTATTATTAAACTTTAAAATTCCATAATAAATAGTAAAATAATCAAAAATAATTATTAAATATTTTTTAGTAAAATTTTCTTTTATCAGTAAAGTTTCCCTAGGAAAATTTAGATTTTTTTGTCCCGTATGGTTAATTCGTAGGGTTTAATTTGCAAAATTTCATTTTTTAAAGAACGGGATTCGTTCCCGTTCACGTTTTTCGTGTTTTTAAGCTCATTTCAATTCCGTTTTTGTTCTAGTTTTCTTTAAACTTACTTTTTAGTCAATTAGAGTCTATTTAAAAAGAAAAATTCATTTTAGGTTTAATTTTGGAAATTTAGGGTTTTTAATTGCCATTTAGGGTTCCCGTTTTGCGTTTAATTTCCCGTTATTTGTTTTCTAGCTTAATTGTTATTGTTTGCTTATTTTAATTGTTGATTTTAATTTGTAGAAATAGACAATCAAATCAATCTTTGTTTCCAATTCAAATCATTGTCCGAACAACAAACGTGGTCTCAATTTCACAAATCGTTGGGGAATAACGACCCGGGAATCATACTTCCCGGTTAATATACGTATTATATTATATATATATATTTGTGAAGATTTTCCTTTCTACCTTTGTCCTCAAGGTTAGTTTGGTAATTTTCTATCATATTATATTCTATTATTACGTGTGTTGGTTTATTACGAATCAACCCAGAAAAGCAAACGCACCCTATGTGCCAATAAAAATAGAAACAAATGCACCCTTGCTAGTGGTTTATAACCGAACTAAAACAAACACCCTTTATGGGTTGTTTAAAATAACAAACGCACCCTCTAGTGCAATAATCAAAACCAAATGCACCCTTTGGTGGTGCGTGGTTGTGATGGTGATGATGTCGTGGTGAAGAGGGTGGTGTTATGATGATGATGATGACGTGATGATGATGGTGGCGTTGGCTGTGGTGATGATGGTGTTGTGGTGTCGG
>BQNB010160982.1:0-14733 GCA_026074375.1 Tanacetum coccineum
CATCCGCTAAGCTAATTTCGAAACTCATATCTTGAAAGATTTTGTAGAATTTCTCAACTTGGTCGTTAGCTTTTTCACGGCGCTTTTTATCATTACGTCTCAAAGGATATGGAATTAATGGTTTCAAGTTAGGCATCAAAGCACTAACGAGATCAACAACAGGCTCAGAATTTGGTACTTGAGATTGAACTTGGACAACCGGAGGTTGGACGTCTTTGGTACTTCCGTTATTAGTAGGAAGCATCATGTCTTTTGTCACCTCGGGTTCACGTTCCACTACTTTAGGATGTGAAGAAAATGTAGTAGGAATCGTGGGTCCTTGATAAGCAACACCACTTCGGGTAGTAATACCCTTCAAATCTACCTTCGGGTTAGTAATGGTATTACTAGGGAGTGTCCTTGAACCTGAAGTAGAAGCGGTATTTGAATTCACAAACTTGGAAAGCATGTCGTTTAAATTGGTCATTTGATTTTGCAAGTTTTGAGTCTGATTCTGCATATTTCTCATCACTGCATCATTAGCTTTGACGTAATTTTGAAAGTCATCCTTCGACACACCTTCTGTTTGCGAAGCTGGAGCTTGGTAAGGTTGAGCTTGGTGAACCGAGAGTTGATTTATCAGAGGTCGATAAATTTGGCCTTGGTTGTAAGTATTTCCTCGATTTTGACTGTAACGGTTTTGGTTATTTCCTTGATTTTGTTGATTATTTTGAACGGGAGAAAAACTGGGAGGTCGAATTTGATTAGCAATCGGGGCTCGGTAACCGGAATTTCCTTGATTGAAATTAGCTGTTGCTGCTTGGGTAACAAATTCTTGAATATTGTCACGATAAACGTTGCCATCGGTGGCGGGACAATTTCGGTAAGAATGAGTACCACCACAAGTAACACAACTTTCCTCGACCGCTTTGACGGGAGTGAGAGCTTGGGTTTGGTTTTTCTTTTCGAGAAGTAAAGCTTTCACCATATCTTTAAGTTCAGCAACATCGGGAGAAATACCGGGGGTAGAACTGCTCGAACTCACTTTTGCAACAACCGGTTTGTTACGTGAATTACGAACTTTGGATTTGCTTTCAATGATTCTTAGGCAATCACGAGGCATTTTATCCAAAAAGTTACCACCTGCGGCGGAATTCAATGAATCTTGATCATTAGAGTTCAAAGCATTATAGAAAGTATCGAGTTGATGCAACTCCGAAAATCCATGATGTGGGCATGCTCGAAGAAGATCATTAAATCGGTCCCATGCCTCGTAGAAAGTTTCATCAAATCTTTGTTGAAATCTCGTGATTTCATTTCGAAGATTTGTTGTTTTGGAAGGAGGGAAAAATGATGAATTTCGAAACAAGATCATCCCATGTGAGAATCGATCGAGGGGGTTCTTTTTCTAGCCAAATCCGGGATGCACGCTTGAGAGAAAATGGGAAAAGCATAAGCTTTACCGACGTACTCGGGACGTTCGGGAACTTCATCGTAGAAGTGATTTTGTTAAAATAACGGATGTGAGCATGAGGGTCTTCTTTGTCATGTCCGAAGAATTGTTTGTTTTGAACGAGGGTAAGCAAACCGTGCTTAAGCTCAAAGTTGTCCGCGGTAATTTCTGGCACAATGATGGCATCGTCGTAACCCACGGTGGGCGCTTCAAGCAATTGAGCCATAGTACGATAGTGCGCATGCACTAAAATTTAAAAAGAAAATTTATACTAATTTTTAGTTTTTTTTTGTATTTTAATAATGAATTTTAAATACGGACAATGAGATAAGACACTTAAACCTAATAATCAACTTGCTTCTCGGTAACTCTTCAAAAGAAAAACGCACAAAATAGTTTGTTTAACTTTCGAAGGTGAGACGAACGTCGCAAGAGACACAAAATGTAAGTTTTTGATCTTTGGTTCGGGAACTTATTGATGGATAATACTTCAATTGAAAGTATTATTTGTTGGTGTTCTTTTACCAACTTGGTGAAATCTTTTTTTTTCTTTTTATGGACAATGTTTTTATGTTTTTGGTTTTTTTTTTTTAGATTTTTGGTTTTATATTTTAATTATACTAATAAAAGAAAAAGAAAAATATTTTTGTATTTTTTTATATGAAAATAAACAAAATAACTTCTCTTTGAAGGATCTTCAAACAAAAAATTTCAAACGGCTTCAACAATCATAGACAATCCTCCTCGGCAGCGGCGCCAAAAACTTGGTCTCTTCTGACTACACTCTTTAATATATAGTAAATATATATAAAATATACTTATAAATATGTAAAAAGAAGGGTAGGAATCAAAAGATCTCAGTTATAGTAATCCGGAAGTATGATTCCCGGGTCGTTATCCCCGATGAGAAAAGCAATTGAAAGTCGAGAGACGTTTTGAGAATCGATGTTTGAATGGGATAAGATTGACATTTTTTTTTAAAACTACAAGAAAAATAAGGCAAAAACTTAAAACTACTTAAGGAAAAATAAATTTTAGCTAAAAACGTAAAATGGAAACCCTAAACTGTGACTAAAAACCCTAAATTTCCAAAAATAAACTTAAAATTAAATTTTCAATTTTAATAAACTCTAATTAACAAAAAAGTAAGATTAAAGAAAACTAGAATGAAAACGAAGTGAATTTGAGCTTAAAAACACGAAAAACGTGAACGGAAATGAATCTCGTTCTTTAAAAAGTGAAATTTTGCAAATTAAACCCTACGGAAGAAAAACTATTTTTTCTAGGAACTATATGATAAAAGAAAATTTTCTAAAAAAGAATTATATTTTTTTGACTTTTTTATATTTTTTTATGAATTAAAAACGATTTTAAAGAAAATTAAATATAAAAAATACTAAACATTTTATAAAAATTCTAAAAAAATTACGAAAAATAGCTTGAATGGTGAAGAATCTATGAAAAATAAAATTGGAGACACAGCTTATCAAATAAGATGCGAAATAAGCTAAAACAACTTATAATACTAAAATGCTTTAAACGTGTATAAGGAATCAATTTTGCAATTCAAAACTGAAAAAGACCACATGGCACGTTGGTAGGGAGTGTGTTGTGAGGTGTTATAAAAGGTGAGGATGTTGAGGTCAGGGGTTCGAGCCTTGCTCACCCCCGACTTCCATCTTCCCTTTTTATTTTATTTTTTTAGAAAAAGTTTAAAAAGCAAAGTTGGAAAACAACTTAATATGAAAACTTTTTGTGAAAACAATTTTTTAGATAACTATTAATAAGCTAGAAAATGGCTTAAAATTTAGGCAAACTACACTTAACTATTTTTTTTACTTTTTAATCAAAACTAATTAAGCTAGAAACTAATGATAAGCTAAAACTAAAACTTTATAAGCTATAAGCTAATGTCTAATAGCAAATACGAACAAAAAATAACCACAAAATGATTAAGCCTATAAGCTGAAAATCAAAATAAGTCTTAATGAAATCTTTAAACCAATAACCTCTTGAGGCAACTTTGAGCTTAAATTTACGCTAGAAATCAGGTTTTTAAGCAAATTAACTATGGACCTACTTAAAAACTTATCTACAAGCTACACAAATATTCTTTTGAACAGACCTTTGAAAAACTTTTTGCTTATTGAAAAGCACTTTGAAAACAGACCATTATTCGAACATGACAGAATTACTTTAAGTTTTGAAAATGAAAAATGTTGAATTTAAAGGCTAAAAACAGATAACTAATTAAGCTACTTTATAAAAACTAAGTTGAATCAATTGATTGACCCTAGATCTAATCTATAGCGTACTAAAAACAAATCTAAGAAAAGATTACTTTTACTATCTGAAATTAGACTTGAAAAGACCTTTTGTCTTTTTTAAAACTGCTTGGATGCAACTTGCACTAGCCTTAATCAAAACTTAAAACCTTGAAATGCATACTAAATATTGATAAAACTACTTGAAACACAACTTTTTAAAACTTTTGAATGCAAATTAGAAACAACTAAGAACCACTTAAGCTAAAAATGATTACGTATATGAGACTTAACTAGCCGTTATGAAAACAATCTCTATGAAAACTTGAATAAATCTTAACCTAGTTACAAATCTGTGTGTGTGTAAACAACTTAGTTATGAAGTTTAGTTCTCCACAAAAGACCAAAAAGGCCACAAGCAGTACGAATCTTAGTAGTCACTTGCCGTGCAAACACCCCTTATTTTCATCAAAATTCATTTGAGCTTATGAAATAAGATCTATTGAACAAGACTTAATTACCACGATTAACAAAAACTATTAACAGTCCTTATGAGCTTATACTAACAATCAATTAGCCAGAATCATTTATGCTATAGTTATGCTTAATTATTTTTTGGATTTATTGATTTATGGGACCAATATGAAGAAATGATGATCCTAGACTATTAAAGCTTATAACAGATAATCAACTTCACTAATAATGGACATATACGCATTATAAGCACAAATAAGCAAGTAAATAAGCAGATTAAGCAGATTCAAACTATGAAATTAAAGACCGAAAAGATAAAAGAGAACTTTCAAATGCCTTGGCTAAACAAAAGCTTAATTTGCTCAAAGAGCTATCAATAAGCTCTAGCTTATCACAAGGATAAGCTAGTAAAGTCCAATAAGCTCTCTCCAAGAGCTAGCTTATCATCACAAGAACCAAATCCATTTTAAGCATAGGTATTAAGCTGATTTTGATTGTTTAAGTAGATTAATGATTAACTTGAGCTCAATCTAAGCTTAGAGACTTAGAGAGCTGAGATGAGCTTATAAGAGTAGCTTGTGAAACAGTTTAACAAAAACATTTGAGATATATAAAAGCTTAATAAGTAACAATAGATTTTGCACATTAAAACTAAAAATTTCATTAACTCAAAACTGATTACAATACTTTGGAAATGAAGATTACAATAAGCTGAAAAACTGAATTTTAAAATTACATTAGCTAAAACTAAATTAAGCTACTATTAAAAGCTGGAAAAAGAAGATGTTGTGTGTGTGAGGCTTGCTCTCTATTTATAGCCTTGGAGTGAAGCTTCTAGGAGTCTAGCCCGCTCCTCATCCATTTGATCACGACCCTTCATTAATTTCCAATCATTGGATTCCCATTCATCACCGTTGGATTAAATGATGAGCACACGGATTGCCAACGTGGCATTCCGTGTGTCAGACCTTTTGTGCTTCTTTTGGCTAGGATTTAGTGTAAAAACCTTGTCCTTGTGTGTTTCTTTCATATATCCGCGTGTCCTCCTTGTCCCGTTTTTGACCAATAAGAGCCTCAAGTGACGTTTCATTTTGTCATATAGGAGCTTGGTGCTTGAATTGTTGAGCCACGCAATCAATTTGATTTTACCCTTTGATTTGAGTGGGGTTAATCATCGAGAACGACGATGAATAGTAAAAGGGATTACGCGCCCTTTTTTAACTGTTTGTTAGGGGGGTTTGACTCAGGGGGTTGGGTCGTTGACCTGGGCTTTTTATAAAAAGAAATGGGATTGGGTCGGGTGAGGTTTGGGCTTGTTTATAAGGGATAACGACCGTTATCTCTTATATTAAAAAGAGATAACGGTGTTAGGGCTTAGGGCTTAGGGACTTTTAGTGAAATTTGATTTAACATTAAGGACTGATTTGGTATTTTTAGGGTTTTGTCTTTTTGTGGTTGACCAATGTTGACCAAGAGTTGACTTTATGTTGACCATTTGATCTTTCAGCAATCAAATCCCCAGCTCTTGTCCACTCTTTTCCGTTTTCGTGTCTGTGTTTGTCCGGTTTTTGACCATTTTCTTGTGTTATTTGTAATATCCGTACCTATACAATCACAAAGACAAAACAAGCAATACACAAGCATTTTATGCACAATTTTATCTTTTTAAGGACATTTTTGATATAGAAAGGATATGTGATTTCTCACATATCAAAATTCCGCCAAACCTGAGCGATTGTGTGTCATCACGCAATATTATATGCTTTAAACAAATTCTTCAAAACTTCCCAATAATCTTTGAAAAGTAGCAAAGATTTTGTTGAGAGAGTTTAAGAAATCACAAGTTATAAAAACCTATTTCTATTTTTCAAAAACCTTTTCATTTTTTTGCGATGACTTAGAATATTCGACTTTTGTTCTTTCCAAATACACTGATTGGGATATAGAAACAAGATGCATTTCGATCGAGGAATGCCCCAAAAAGGATAAATTAATGTCCCTTGAACTCTTTCAATTGCTTTCCAAACCAAGCTTAAAATGAAATCACAGCTAAATATCAGTAAAGATGCTAACACTACTCATATTTGCAACTTGTGAACTTTTCACTCCCGACAATTATTATATCTTAAGTGAATGTGCTATTTTGAATTTCAACCATGGATCAACGTTTTGACAGAAATATATGCTTCACGTTCTCTGAGAATAATTAGTTTGAAGGCGAGATCATCCATGTAGCTTTTCGTTTCGGCAATCCCAACCTTGCGGTAATTGACCAGGCTTGTGACACCACTGAGTCTAGTATTCGGGACTCACGGATAAGGTTAAAAACTCTTGGGTTTCCCATATACGCATAGCTTTTAAATAGAAATTGTCAAAATTCAAAAGCATATTTGAATTTAACAAAAAGAAATCTATTTATTACTTCAAACTTAATATTTATGCAGTTTATATCCTTCAACCTTTTAGAAGGCTGCAACATCGGTTGTGAGCCGGCAAGATGCAGCAAACTTTTATCAGTCTCGGATTTTTATTCTTACTATGGGCTTTCTTTAGAAGACTACCACTTCGTTGTGACGCGCAAGAGGTAGTAAACTATTTATCAGCCACAGTTTATGTCTATTATTATTTTATATATATATATATATATATATATATATATATATATATATATATATATATATATATATATATATATATTTTATAGAGAAGACTTCTTTTTGAAAAATTCAAGTATAAGTTTGAACTAAGACTAAAATTTTTGCTATATATTACATAAAAATTGTTGATTTAAGTTTAATCTCCAAAAACAGCACGTATATTAATCCGGTTAAGAGCTTATGGGAGAAAAAGTCACAAATTACATACATGAGCTCTTAAGATTTCCAACACTTAATCCTTGTTTAAGATCACTCATACTTAACTCTATCATTTTTCGTTCTTCGCGAATTTCTGCGAACGCTTAGCCTAAAAGTTAAGAAACAAGCTAGAGCTCAACACGCTCGATCGGGTCAAAATTTACTCTTATTCTACCCAGCAGGAAAGTCAAAATTGTGACAAAACACTTATTTTATTTTTGAAAATTTTAAATTTTTTCATATTTTTGAAAATTTTGGTGGGAAAACGGGGTACGTGAGAACAACGGGCAAAAGTAGGTAAGATTATATCGAAGATATACTACCCCATACTAAAACTAAACATTGTCCTCAATGTTTCCTAATCTAAGGCTAAAAACCCCATACTAGAACTCAAAAAGGTCGAATGCATAACTCAAGGATGGAAGAAGGAAAGTATTAAATAATTTTAGCCGGTTTATCAAGTATGCAAAAAGCTAAATGTTAGTCGCTAAAACAACTTTAGGATATCGGATTTCCCCAAAACTTAATGGCAAGCAAAGGTAGAAGTCGAGTGTACCCGAGGACAAAACATGAACACGAGAGTCTTCAGAAATTTTAGGTCATTCTGCAAACAATCACAAGTACAAACAACGAGAATCGGAAGAGTACAAGCCTCCTCACATCACAATAAGAAAGAAGATAGAAGGATAAGCATGGGGTGCCTCCCACGAAGCGCTTTGTTTTTGGTAACCGAGTCACATAGCTTGACTCGATCCCCGAATTTATTCGTCCTTGGAGAAAGTGTGGAGATCATGGACTACCTTGGGTGGTAAGTCCTCCGAAGTAATTGCTTCAACGTTGACATTCTCTTAAAGTTTGGACCATCGGGTTGAGATAACTCAATGGTTCCGTATGGAAAGACTTTGGTGATGGTGAAAGGTCCTGACCAACGAGTTTTAAGCTTTCTTGAGAATATCTTTAGACGAGAGTTGAAGAGTAAAACTCGATCACCAACATTAAAAATGCGGTTTTTGATCTTTGAGTCGTGAAGCTTCTTCGTCCTCTTTATTAAATTAAATCTTCTCGTAAGCTTGATCACGAAGTCTCATTAAGTTAATTCAGTTTTGAAGCTTACGGTATTCCCCGGTTTTAGATCGAAGTTAGCATGTTTCAATGCCCAATATATTTATGTTAACTCTATAGGTAAATGGCAAGACTTTCGTACACTACTTGTAAGGCGTACAACCAATTGGTGTCTTAAAAGCAGTACGAAATGCCCACAAAGCGTCGTCTAGCTTGTCGGACAGAAGGCATGGTTTTCATCCAACCGGTTTCCTTTCTAGAATGTTTTAAAACTGCGAATGGAAAACCTCAAATTGACACTGTTTAAGGGTGATGTAAGCGTAGCTAACGATGTGTGACCCTTACTTAGACATTTACTTCTAGCAAACTGTCATTACAAACATGGGCCTCTGATCAGCTTATATAGCTCTAGGTGTTTCAAATCGTGGCAAAAATGGATTTAAAAACTTAACTACAACTATCTAGCATCTTTGTGGCGAGACGCATTGCTTCAACCCATTTGAAAAATAGGCAACGTCCTACGAGGATGTATCTATTCCCTGTGAAGACGGAACTGGTCCCATGAAATCATACCCATACATCGAGATTTCACAAAATTGGCTAGGTTTTTGTGCATTCATCTCGTTGTGAAATTTTGCTTGTCTTTGACAGTATCACAAGTTTTGACTCATGAATGGGCATCTCGATATATGGTAGGCCAAAGAACCAGATCAGATACTTTATCGAGCTTGGGTGAGTATTAGCACTATGATGGCCCCGGGGTCTTTCATGAACAAGCTTTGAGGATATCATTAGTTCTTGCCCAAGACACAGTCGAATGATTTGATCGCACATATACAAATATTAGGGAGCGTCCAGAAAATAATGTTTAAGTCCTTGAAAAAAAAAAATTTTTCTATTTGTTGGTTGTCATTCATTGATTGATAAAATTCCTCGCATGGAAATTTGCATAGTCGCCAAACCATAGGGTACTTTCTTAGATATAACTCAAGAGTCTCTAAAGGAAAATTTCTTGTTTGTCCTTGTGTTCCTAACACATCCTTATGAGGATTCTCAAGTCTAGATTATAAATGATCGCAGACATGGTTTTACTTCTTATTTTTATACGGGATGGTGTTATCAAATTTTGTAGAGAAGAATTCCACCAGAGCTAACCTGGCTTAACTGTCTTATTTTTCATAAGGTTTTTTATATGCGAATGTGATCCGTTTTATACACTACGCTTTTGGATAAGACAGAATGCCTAAACTTTCAAAAGCATTCATTACGGCAAGGCATTTCTTTCTCTGTTGGTAGTGAAGTGAATTTTGAGCTTTCGGTCATTGTTATTACTAGCGTAATGTATACGTCTGAAAGTGCTTCGATCTTCATTGTCCGAGAACCGCACCAGTTGAAATCACGACTGCATCACACATGAGTTCGAAAGGTAGGTTCCAATCCAGGACAACTAAGATTAGAGCTTCGGTAAGCTTTTTTTTAAGAGTCTGAAAAGCATCTATACATTCCTTAGAAAACACAAATGGTGTTTCTTTCTCAAGAAGGTGAGTCATAGGTCTAGCTATTTTGTAAAAATCTTGGATAAAACATCGGTAAAATCCTGCATGACCTAAGAAACTCCTAACACCTTTAACGGTAGTCGGGTGAGGAAGCTTAACGATAACATCAACTTTAGCACGATCGACCTCAATTCCCGACTTTGAAATTTTATGGCCTAACACAATTCCTTCTCTACACATAAAGTGACACTTCTCCCAATTAAGAACTAAATTCGTGTCTTCACACCGTTTTAGCATCTTTTCTAAATTAGAGAGGTAGAATTCAAACCTATCCAAAAAACGAGAATCATCCATTAAACACTTCCTTATGTCTTTTCTAGATCATATCATGGATATGGCCATCATTACACCATTTGAAAAGTACAGGAAGCATTACGCAAGTCAAATGGCATGCGACGGTACGCGAAAGTTCCATATGGGATGTGAAAATGAAAGTAGATTTCTCATGTACTATGTGGATCTATTGGTATTTGGAAATACCCTAAAAATCCATCTAGAAAACAATAAAACTCATTCCCGGCTAATCTTTCTAACATCTGATCCATAAATGATAATGGAAAATGATCTTTTCGAGTTGCTTCATTTAATTTCCTGTAGTCTATGCAAACTCTCCACGGTAACTTAAAAAGTGTCTTAATTATTCATTTTCTTCATAAGCAACAACGGTCTTTCCACCTTTCTTTGGAACACAATGCACTGGACTGACCCATCGGCTGTCGGAGATCGGGTAAATCATACCAGCATCAAGAAGTTTTAGGGCCTCCTTTTTGATTACCTCGTTATTTTTGTTTTACCGTTTTTGATTTGTCGTAGGTTTATACATCATCCTCCATCAAGATTTTTGAGTTGTACAAAAACGAGGGTCGTACTCTTGATGTCGGTTGGATTCAAGCAATGGCCGTTTATGAGATTCCTGGCCCTTTTAAGAGAGCATCTTATTTTATCATCTTTTTAACCTTTTGCAATAATCACTGGTAACTTGTGTTTTTCTTCTTAGTAAGCTTACTCTAAGATGAGACGGTAATTCTTTTAACTCTACTTCGGAGGCCCTTCAATGAAGATTTTACCTCGGTACTTCACTTTGTTTAAGGTTCATTGGAGGAAGTTGAAACAGTCTATTACGATTTTCGATCAAAACAAAATATCTTTCCTCCGGGATCGCAATCGGATATCAATTTTGGTGAAATCGAATCATCCTTAAGATAAGCTATCGATTTTTCCAACAATAATTTCGGAAGTAAATGGCCTCAGACGCGGTGCTATTGTCACCCGAAGAATTAGAAAATCCTATAAAATTCCAGAAGCCTAACTCTCACAAACTGCAGCAATGAATGTCAATTCGGTTTACCGACTTATCATTTGTAGAGGAATATCTCGTGGTTTGATTTCTAAATTAAAAGTGACGCTACGTTATAACCGAGGGTTATTTCTCTCCATAAACATCTATTAAAGCACGAGGTTCCTAAAAAGGATCTCCAAGTATGAGAGGTACTCGAGGATCGGCTTCGAAATCAAACAACAACAACGTCGGTAGGGAAAATTGAATTTTCCCAACTTTGACAAAACGTCTTCGGCGTCGAGTCCTTCTAGGATTAAGTAATCGGATGGTTCGCTCAACTCTAAAGTCATCGAGTTGTGTATGATCGGTAAAGAAAATCTTTTTCCAATAGACGGGGCATAAGATTTATGCTTGCGCCAAGATCGGCCAAGGCGTGACATACATCCATCCCTGGGAAATTACATGGAATAAGAAACTTGCCTGGGAATCTCCAAGGCTTTTTAGAGCTTTTGAGAAGCATCGCCGAGCAATTCTCGTTCAATGGTATTTTAGCTAACTCAAGCAACTTTTCCTTATTCATGAGCAAACTCTTAATCGTAGGAGCAAATCTTGGCATCAAAAGTAAAGCATCCGCAAAACTAATGTCGAAGCGCAAATCTTGAAAGATTTGGAAGATCTTCTCCATGTGATTCGAAGCTTTGTCACGGGACTTTTGATCATCACGTCGTGAAGGATATGGAATATTTGGCTTAGGTAAACTCTTTGAAATATCGGATTCCGAAATGGGAGTGGTTTTAGGTAAAGTCATCAGAACATCGGGTTCCGAAACAGAAATGGGGATAATCGGAGGTGGGATTTGAGCGGTACTTTCTTGGAAATTTGTTTGCTCTTTATCCGTTGTCTCCTCTATTTCTCGTTCCACTACCTTTTTAGGAGAAGGATTAGTAGGAATCGAGGGTCCCTCATAAGCAATACCACTTCGAGTTGTGATTGCTTTCATCTCACCCTTCGGGTTTGGAATGGTGTTACTCGGAAGAGTACCCGAAGTTGAGGCTTGGTTTTGAAATAATCCACAAATCATGTTTTGTAAATTATTTTGAAAAGTGGTTTGCTGATTCATCATGACGGCTTGTTGAGTTTTATTGTGTTTTGAATTTCATTCTTAAGGTCCCCTTTCAACGAGTTGATTTGACTTTGCATGTTCCTCAACATCTGATCATTATTCCTCTTGTAACTTGAAAAATCATTTGAAATCTCTTGTTGAACTTGATTATTAGGTACTTGAAAAGGTTGGTTTTGAAATCCTTGGTTTTGAAAATTTGGAGCATGATTATTTTGATTTTGAAAACCTTGATTTCCATGAAAATCATTCCCCTGATTAAAATCATTCCCTTGAACACGATTCTGATTAAACCTATTGTGACCATTGTTTTGCACCGGAGCAAAACCTGGTGGTGCCATTTGATTACTAACACAGTTTGGAGGGTTAACTTGATTTTAAGTACCCGTAGTCGCACAAACACTAACCTGATTGTTGTCGGTAGCCGGATAATTATACCAAGAATGAGCACCACCACAAGTAACACAGGATTCCTTAACCGCTTTAACCGGAGCGGGAGTGATAACTTTTTTAGAAACAATCTCGACTAAGGTCGAAAGTTAATCCGCCAGCTTATCAATTCTCTCATCCGTTTTACTAGAAGTAACATTCATCCTAGAAGCATTTGGTTTATTTCGTGAATAACGTACTTTTGATTTGTTCTCAATTATGTTTAAAGCCTCTCTAGTCGTTTTACTCAAAAGATTTCCACCCGCAGCGGCATTTAAGGAGTCTTGTTCATTGTCGTTTAAACCATTGTAAAAGGTATCAACTTGAGTTAACTCCGTAAATCCGTGATGGGGGCATGCTCTAAGCAACTCCTTAAATCGTTCCCAAGCTTCACTAAAAGTTTCCTCGAATTTTTGTGTAAAACGAGAAATTTCATTCTTTAAGTGAGTGGTTTTCGAAGGAGGGAAAAATTGGTTAACGAACTTGGTAACGAGATCCTCCCAAGTCAAGATTGAATTTGGTGGTTCTTTCTCGTACCAAGTTTTAGCGGCTCCCTCGAGCGAATATGGAAACATCATAAGCTTAATCACATCGTTAGGCACATTCCTAAATCGTAAAGTCGAGGTAATCCTTTTGAAACTATTAATATGAGCATGAGGATTATCGTTTTCACGACCGTAAAACGGGTTAGCTTGAACCAACTGAAGCAAATTCGTCTTAATCTCAAAATGATCGGCATTGATTTCTGGTAAAACAATAGCTTCTCCGTACCCTTCCGTGGGGGCACGGAGTAGCTCCTCCATGGTACGTTCTGCCATAGGTGCAACAATAGTTCGAATCTCGGGTTCGACTATGTTAGAAACTTGTCTTCTCCGACGTCTTGGAATTGTGACGTTTGAATTATTAGGATAATTAGAACGTCTAGTGCGCATGCACTATTTAAAGGAAAATAGAAAAATAATAAGAAAAATATTTTTGGTTTTTCTAAAGTTTATTCACAATCTAATTTTAACGGACAACGAGAAAGACAACTTGAACCAAATAATCAAACTTGCTTCACGGTAGCTCTTAAAAATTTTACTTTTTAAGGTGAGCCGTATCTCGTAAGTGACACAAATGGTAAGCCTTTTAAATCTTAAATTCGAGTTGGAAACTTATTATGGATAATACCTCAATTGAAGGTATTATTTGTTAGTGTTCTTTTACCAACTTTGTAACTTTTTAAATTGAAAGAGCAAATATTTTTGTATTTTTTTTTTGTTTTTAATCTTCTATTTATACTAAAAAGAAAAGAAAAATATTTTTTACTTTTATTTATTTTTATATTTTTTTAATTTTATTTTTGATTTTCTTAAAAGCGTAACTTTCGAAAACGAAAGGTTCTCCAAAACATGATCAACAAACTTCAAATGAGAGAATCGTAACACACTTCCCCGGCAACGGCGCCAAAAATTAATCACGTCCAAACACACTATATATAATATATATAATATATAAGGAGGATATCAATAATAATATAGTATAGTATTTCTGTCGGGTTCTAGATAAACGCTTTTAACCAAAGCAATTATCAAAAACCTCTCGGGTCATTTCCTCGGCGAGATGTGAATGGAAATCTACGTTCAAGTTGTAAATCGAGCTTTGTAGGATCCCTAGATCATTCCATAGATTAATCACAAGATCAATAGCACAAACGATTAAACATTAAAGAACTTTTTGATTGAAAGAAACAAGAATTGCTACAAACCCTAAAGATGAAAAGTATTATGGAGTAGCTAACCTAAAAATAAAGTAAAAAATGGCTTTATATACTAGCTAACCTAAAAACGGATAATTAATGATTCTTTTGTGCTAAACGTTTTGGGGCACAAACGAAAGTTTAAATCAGAATGCTTCTGATGATGTTTTGAAATATATCCCGAAAGATATGCAGTGCCTTGGGAAATCCAAACTTGTACAAGTACATTTATGGAAATCCACTTCACTAGTGGGCGCAGTCCGAAGACCAGGCATGAGCATTCATACGAATACCCTGGTGGTACAACATCTCTTTCCTCAGCATTCCATAAGATCACTCGAAAGATGTTGTGCGTCGATAATCGAAAGATGTTTAGCACATGCATGGATAGGACTTAGCATTTTAGAATCAATCGAATCATTAATTTCGAAAACCCCTTTTTTCGAAAATCAAAAGTAAAAAAAAACACAAAACAAATCAATCCATCAATCTTGTAGGCTCTTGATACCAATTGTAGGTTCCAT
>BQNB010160984.1:0-14733 GCA_026074375.1 Tanacetum coccineum
CTAGCAACGTTTATCATCTTAAGAAAGCTCTGTACGGTCTCAAACAAGCCCCTAGAGCCTGGTATTGTTAGCCTTACTATTTTCTAAATCTAGCGTCTTACACGTGAATTGGACTAGCTTTTGACACTGCATATCACGCAGGGGTTATTATTGTAAACTAGGGATAGTTTGCATTTGTTTATCATATATATACCCCTCATGGCTCTCCATGAGGGGTGTGGAAGTTCATTATTGTTTTTATTTTCTTAATCTAATAAACACATAGTATTCTTTCACCCTCTCTCTACTTTCTCTCACTAGAAACAACCATGTCTTATCTTGTTTATTTTGATCAATCCTGACCCCCCGAAAAGGTGATCATTAATCTTGCAGGTATGCCAAGCTTTCCTCATTCTTAATCGAACACCATTTCACAAAAGGTATTGTCGATCCGACATTGTTCACAAGAAGACAAGGGGATGACATTTTACTCGTTCAAATCTATGTCGATGACATAATTTTTGGGTCAACAAATCAAGTTTTTTCAAATAGATTTGCAAAACTTATGAAAGATAATTTTGAAATGTCAATGATGGGTGAAATGAAGTTCTTTCTAGGACTTCAAGTTCATCAATCACCCCGAAGAATCTTCATATGTCAATCACAATATACTTTGGATCTTCATAAGAAACATGGAATGGAAAAATGTGATTTAATTAGTACACCAATGGATACTGTCAAACTAGATTCAGATTTACGGGGTACCCAAGTTGATCAAACTAAATATCGTAGTATGATTGGGGGACTTATGTATCTCACTGCTAGTCGACCAGACATTGCCTTTGCGACATTTGTATGTGCGCGTTATCAAGCACGCCCTACTGAAAAACACCTTAAAGAGGTCAAACGGATCTTTCGATATCTAAAACAAACCATTAACATGGGTCTATGGTACTCGAAGGACTCTGGGTTTGAACTAATCGCATATTCAGATGCAGACCATGCAGGGTGTAATGATGACTGCGAAAGCACATCTGGTGGCATTCAATTTTTGGGAGATAAGCTAGTCAGTTGGTCGTCTAAAAAGCAAGATTGTACAACAATGTCCACTGCGGAAGCTGGGTAAGTATCTTTATCTGCATGTTGTGCACAAGTCATTTGGATGAGAACGCAATTGCTAAATTATGGATTTTGTTACAACAAGATTCCACTGTACTGTGACTCAAAAGAGCAATTGCTATATCTTGCAATCCGGTACAACACTCTCGTACAAAGCACATTAACATCCGTTATCATTTTATCAAGGAGCATGTTGAGAAAGGTACTATTGAACTTTACTTTGTCATGACGGAATACCAACTTGCTGATCTATTTACTAAAGCCCTTCCAAGAGAAATGTTTGAGCATATAGTTCACATGATCGGTATGAGATGTATGACTCCAACTGAGTTGAAACGTCTGGAAAAGTTATCTTCTTGAATGAAAGATCATACATCAAAAACTTTTTGTAAATAAAATCAAAAACAAAAAAAACCAAAAAAAATTCAAAAACCAAATTTTTTTTTCAAAAATGAAAAACAAATAAAAATTCGAAAAACAATAAAAAATTGTAACTTAAAGATGCAAACACATATCTTCTCCGTTTTTATCAGTTTCATGATATTGTTTTTTCTAAAACAAAATGGTTCTTTAAATGCAAAAGTAATGTATCATGAACTGAAGGGGAGTAAATCATTCATAAAATGATATTTCACTGCTAAAATATGTTTTTTGTAATCATAATTCATTCACAAAAAGAGGATTTCTTTAAGAACATCTTTCAAAAATCATCATTTTTGAAAAATTAAGTGTGGAAAAATCGTAAAAAATTAACAATCTCTTGAATAAATTTTTTAATTAGACATTTATTTAAGGGGGAGTTATGAAATTCTTGATTAGATATTTTATTGAGGGAGAGTTATAAAATTTTCAGTCACTTCATCATCAAAAAATAAAAAATGTGTTCTGAAAAGCAAAAATGACTTCTTTTTGAACAAAAACCTAATCAAAAGGAAAGAAATTTCAAATGGATTTTTGTTCAAGGAGGAGTTATGAAATTTTTTTAACGAGAAATTAACTACAAAATAATTCAAAAGGTTTGTTGTGAAAATAGGTCTAACTCCAAGGGGGAGTTAATGAAATATAGTTTGGGCTATTAAAGTTTACGAAAGTAAGTACAAGGTCTGAAACTGCCAAAAACACAAAGTTATTTTCGTACGTATAAAAGCAATAGGGTTCATACGTATCCTATTACTTTCGTACGCAACTAAAGAGAGCTTTTGTAAATCCTTTAACTTTATGAGCTTTCGTAGCCTTGAAAAACAACGATCCAAATCGTTCTTTCAATTCTCAGTGATTAACAAACGTAAGGAACAAGATTCTATTCGATTTCTTTTGAAATTAAATGCTTTAATTAATTGTGACGTAGGTTTCGTAAAAATGAAAGAGTTTGTAATGAGAAATTGATTGAGGCAAAATGTTCTTAAGTGTCTTAGATAATGATTTGTGATGGTAGAATTTGATTTCCTTTGTGCATAACTTCTTTAATTGATTGTTAACTAAGGTTTCGTATAGATCTAGGGTTTCGTAAAAAATAAAGTGTTTGAAATATGAAAATTATTGAGGCAAAACATTGTTAGAAACATAGATAGAACATGATTTGAATGAATTGATCACCTATAAAACATCATTTGTGGACTCCGTCTGAGGTTTCGTAACCTTAATGGTTTCGTAAACTTGAACTCTTGCTTTCAATACATAAGAATAGTCTTAAATTGTTAATGAGATGATAATAATAAGCTTAAGATCAGGAAAAATCTTTCAGATTAACATTTTCGTTGATAATTATGTTTTACGAAAGTAATGGTTTTAGGTTTCAGTTTCGTAAAAAATTTTCAAAATGGTTTCGTAAAGGATAAACGGGCCAGTAAATGGGTTTCGTAAGACAACATTGGGATTTTGTTATGGGTTTCGGAAAACAATCCTAATGGGCTAATTTTTACGAATACTTAAATGGGCTTAATCGTTACACAAAATGGCATTTTACGAAAACCAAAGATAAATTTAGTCATAAATCATATTTTATATTGATAAATAGATCAAATGGTGAAGATTGTGTCTGGTTTTGACCGTTTCTTGAACTTAACAGAATGAGGATTGAGCAATCTACTGACCATCCAAATATCATATATAAAATATGTTTTGCATAGCTAAAATTTTTCATTCAGTGATCAATGGTTCAAATGAATTTAAAAAAATGAATAAACGTGGTGATTCAATTGTTTGTGATCATAGACTCTCATGTCTCAACAAAGGCAAATTTCAAAGTTTTGAAAAGATTGTTTCAAAAACAGTTCAAAGTGATTTATGACTATCTATTGTACTCAATGGGGTAAATAGTCTAAGTCATGTCCGGTTTTGATCATTTTCTGCACTGAACAGAATGAGGAGTAAGTGGCTTAGTGACCATCCAATTGTTGTTACATTAGTTTGGTTGTATAATCATAGTTTTCAAACATCTTTGGAAAACTTGTGATTTTGGAAATATTATCTCAATTTCTATCCAAAAGTATGATCTTTGTGTCAAAAAGTGATACTCTTTTACTAAAAAGTTTTTATAAGAATATAAAGTTATACTCTTGGATTTTTTAAACATCAAATGGTTGTCACAAACTTGTGTTTTTTTTTGCCAATTTGGTATTTTCAAAATCTAAGTATATCTTTATTATTCTTGAAAGGGTATCATTTTACAAATGCTTTTTGGTGAGGAAATTCATGTTAGGTTTAAGAAAAGTGTTTATTATTAGATGAATTGGTCTTTGTATAGTTTTGATTAGTTTTACAGTTTTATTAGTAATTATAATGTAATAAAGTATATCTTGGTCAAAGTTAAGTAAAGTTGACCAAGGTTTGACTAAAGTTAGGAAATTAGAATAGGATTAGCAATAAGTATAAATACCCATCTAGGAGGGGTATTTATACAAGTCCTTACATTTTGTAAACTCACTTTTCCTTCCCATTTCTAATTTCCCTTTGGAATGAAAACTTTGAATATGATGAAAAATACTCTCTAGCTCCTCTCCTCTATTCTAAAGCTTTCGTATGATATCTACTATGCAAACATGACATATAACAAGTGGTATCAGAGCCAAGAGAGATCAATGTACGTGTTTCGTGGATCAAATCCAAGACTGTAATCGTGCCCAAATTTCTATCAAGGAGTTTCTTATCGTTGAGTGGGTAGGTTCGTAGAAAGCAAAGTGATTAGATGATTTGATGTGTTTTTATCTTTAAACCGTTTGAAAATATAAACTTTCTGTAACCATCTATTTGTAGGTTTAATAAAACTAGTTTACGGAAAAATACTTGCTTTAGAATTGAATTAGATCTAAAAAATTATGGAGTAGAAGCTTTCTAAGCAGGAGGAAAATAGGTTTCGGTAACTGTATTTAAGGGGGAATGCTTTCGTATTTCAGTTTTTGAGCTTTTGTATCATAGTTGAGGTTTTGGTAACTGCCATACGTAAGTGTTTCTTAGCTTTCGTAACATAGTTTAGCTTTCGTACAACTTTCTATAGCTTTCATAACATAGAACATTATCAATTTGAAAAGATAACATTGATATTATCACCTTAAACTGCTTAAAATTCAAATTGTTAGGTTTCTTAGCTAAGATTTTACAAAAGTTAGAGGTTTCTTGGATTTTACGAAAGTAAGGGATATTGTAATTTACGAAAGTAGGTTTCATAAAATGAAGCTTTCGGTAATAGTTTGGTTTCATAGACTGTGGAAGCTTTCGTATATCTATGGTTTCGTAACTAGAGGTTTCGTATCAAAAGATTGGTTTTGGTTTCGTACTTCAAGCTTTCGTAACACAGGTTTCATATACAGAGGTTTCGTAAATGGTTTCCTTATTGAAGGTTTCATACAAGAGGTTTCGTAACAGAGGTTTCGTAACAGAGCCTTCGTATTACAGTTTGAAACAATTTCATACCATTGAGGTTTTGTAAGACTTGGTTTCGTAAGAGGTTTCGTAACATAGCTTTCCTAATTGAAGGTTTCGTAATTCAGTTTTCATCTTGGAAGGTTTCCTATCTCATTGGAAGAGGTTTCGTAACACATGTTTGGGGTTTCGTAATATTGTTTCGGATGTTTCGTAACATATTCGTTGGGTTTCGTAACACTGTTTCAGAGGTTTCGTAACACAGTCGTTGGGTTTCGTAACATTTTTCAAAGGTTTCGTATCTGATAATTTGGGTTTCGTAACACAGTTTGAGAGGTTTCGTATCTTCTAATTTTTGAAAATTAAGATTTCATATAAAAGCTCCTTGTTACTTAGACTTTCAAAATGAATCAAGGTTTAGTTTCTTCAAGGTTACATCATTCAAGTAGTTGTAATACAAAACAAAGTTCTAATTTCTTGTTGATTTCATGATTACAAGACTTTATCTCTTAAACGATCCAAGTTTGCATTGTAATCATTCGACATAACATGTCTACCTTAAATCAACAAACTCTAGTTAACTCAGGAGCTAATGAAAGAACTCCAATGCTTGAGAAAGGGAATTATATTCCATGGGAAAGTAGGTTTAGAAGGTTTTTGGATAATAAGCTTGAAGAGGGGGATCAGATGTGGCGTTCAATTAAGAAAGGACCTTATGTCAGGCCAATGATTTCTAATCCAGACAAGTCTACTGAGCAGATACTTGAACCATTGTCTAAAATGACTGAGGGTAATAAGAAGCAATACATTGCTGATGTGAAAGTCATGAATTATCTTCTTCAAGCAATACCTAATGATATCTACAATTCAGTGGATGCGTGTAAAAATGCTAAGGATATGTAGGAACAAATCAAAAGGTTGATGTTCGGTTCTGATGTTACTAGTAAAGTGAGGCACTCATGACTCATGGATGAGTTTGATAAATTTGCAGCAAAGGAAGGAGAATTGCTTGAATCTGTGTATGAAAGATTGACAACATTGGTGAATATTATGGATCGTAATAATGTTCGTCCTATTCCAGTGTCAATCAACACCAAGTTTCTCAATTGTTTGCAACCCGAGTGGAGCAAATATGTTACCATGGTTCGTCACAATCAAACAGGAGATACAGTTTCCTATGATGAGCTATATGATTCCTTAGTATAATTTGAACCACATGTTCTAGCATCAAAAGCAAATAAAGTTGCCAAGAATCATGATCCATTAGCCCTTCTTGCTAATTAAAATGCTTCTTCATCACAGTCTCATGCAAATTCTTCTTATTCATCACAACCATACTATGTCATACATCCTTCATCCGTTGCTGACTATGAAGATGAGTATCAAGGGGAGTTACAAGGGGACTCTCAAGAAGATAAGCTTACAACTGCCATGATGTTATTAGCTCGAGCAATCACCCAAAAGATCTCCACACCTACCAATAATCCTCTTTGTACTTCATCAAACACAAGAAACCAAGCTGTGATTCGGGATGGTAGAGTTGATATACAAACCAAGAATGCAGGTTATGTTATGGTGAAATGTGATATAAATGCAAGGATGACAAAAACACGAATCAAAGCATTTAATGCAGGACTGGGGAAGGATGAAAGTAAATCAGATTGTTCACCGTGTTCCCCGAACTGAATCAACTTCGGGAAAGGAAAATGTTCAGTGTTATAACTGCAATGAAAAAGGCCACTATGCTTGTGATTGTCAAAAACCAAGAGTTCGTGATGCAAAGTATTTCAGAGAACAAATGTTGCTAGGTATGAAAGATGAAGCCATAAGCAACCTCAAGGACAAAGAAAATGATTTCATGCTCGATAATTCTTATGGAGATAAAACATTAGAAGAGTTAACTGCTGCAGTAATCATGATGGCTCGAATCTAACCAGCTGATGAAAATGCTGAGTCTGAACCATCCTATGATGCAAAGGCTGTCAGTGAGGTAAATGCTTCAAACAAGGTTCATGAACAAATGAATCATGTGAAACGTAAAACTATTATTCACACATCCGATGATGATCAAATTGATTCTAATATCATACTCCTTCCGTCCCAAAATAAGTGTCTAGTTTGACTTTTTAGAGTCAAACTGGTTCACCTTTGATCTTATAAATATTTTTATTTATGTTATTTAAAACTTGATGAAAATTATACCAATTAAGAAATACACTTAAAACCCAATGTGCGCCGTACTTTCTGCAACAGCAGACATATTTTAAATTTTTAACAAGATTTAAACACACGAAGCATGCACATGACTAGCAAACAATCTGCAAACAACTAAACAAATCCCCGGCAACGGCGCCAAAAACTTGATGTGTCTTTTTACAAGCTTTAAATTTATAATAAATAGAAATACTGATTTTTACTAAAAACATAACATTCAGGCAAGTATACCATATTCGAGTGTAATATAGTATTAGGTAAGTCCAGGTCGTTCCACAGGATTTGTAGCAATTTACAGATTGTTTATCAAGTAACAAAGCTAAATGATTGTCACGGATCAAATAGCCAAAACGTGTGTATAAAGCAAACAAGAACAAGGCATGATCCACATAACATAATAGATAAAGATAGAGCAAGACTTTATATAAACAAAGTATACAAGTCATATATGACGGGTAATCATAATAACACGCATATCTACTCATGATAACATAGAATCCTTTCGGCCTATATACTACATCATCACGAGCGCATTAAGAATGGTTTATATCAAATATGCATATATACGAATTCCTCCCAACCTGGTCAGTCAACATAATGAAGGGTCTTAAACCTAATTCTACTTGGGTTGATTATCAATTTACCACACAATTCTCACAAGTATGATATTGACACGCCATAGACAAACGGTTCAAAATACATCAAGACAATTAACCCTTTCGGCCTATTTCAATTACAATGATATACCAAAAGATAAACAATTATCCAAGCAAGATAATATCAAATTCATTAACATGTATATTCACAAGTCATAGCAAAATCATCCAAAGATTATTTCATGTTTCACATATGAGAACAAAGTAACAATACCAATATTTCAACTACAACAACCACCAACCCAAAACTAACAATTCCATGATCAACTAACAACCAAATGCTACTAAGACAACCGGAAATATGTCACCTAACTTCTAGAAATTCAACAATGTATCACCAAATAGAGTGTTTGGTAACAAGGTTTATGGTGATGATCTTAAGAGAATTTGGTGTAAATCCTCTAAGAATCAAAGTAAGAAATGTTTAGATTCTAGAAATGGATGGTATGTGGTCTATATATGGTGTTAGAACTCAGGGAATTCATGGCTATGGTGGTGGTTCATGGTGGAGAGAGTGGTGGTGATATGGTGGTAAGTGGCGGATTAAAGAGGTGTTTGGATCATCGGATCCTAGGATCCTCACCACTCCTTCCTCCTCTCCAAATGCTCTAATGAATGTGTGTGTGTAAGATATAAGTTTGTGTGAGAGATATATGAAATGGGAGAGCCAAGGAGGGTATTTATAGGCTATTCAAGGGTCTAAGTGCGCTGCACAAACTTATGTGTACGCCGCACTTCGTGATTTAATGCACTTAGCATTTAATTGCATTTAATTTTTCCACAGACTGAAAAGTGCGCCGCACTTTGGGTAAAACCATTTCACTTTATGCAACTTCATCACTTGGCCTTTTGCAAAGTTGTAGATAATTGAATTCTCTTTTTGTGGCCGCTTGAATCAACTAAAACGGAGTTCGTATGACCGAGTTATGGCCAAAACAGTGAACAGGTGTCGGGGGATCTTTAACTTGAGTTTACTTCTTCATTTAAGCTTCAATTCTTCGTGTTTTCTATCGTTTTCTTCCACGATACATACTTAGAACCTACAATAATAAATATACTCGATTATATACCAAAAGTTCTTATATTTAACCAAATTAATATACATAAAAGCATTGATAACACATATAGAAACATGTATAATTTGAGCGTTATCATTCATCTTACTGAAGAACAAATCAAGGAACAAAAGAGAATTGAGGAATCTGCCAAATCTGAAGTAGCCAAGTCCTAGGTGACAAGACAAGGATATTTATATATATTAAATATATAAAGTATATTATTATATATATATATATATATATATTATATAAATATATATAAATAATTTGTTAAAACTTTGATACTTGTTTTTAAATTTAAAAAATTTATTGGGTTTAAATTTTACAAATAATTTGGTTTTGTAACAAATAAGTAAAAAAAAAGGGCGCAAGCACCCCCCCCCCCCCCCCCCCCCCCCCACACACACACACACCCTCTAAGAAGTTTATTGCCCTCAAGCAAAATAAGGAAAATATAAGCTTTGGTCAAAACAAACATAGAATTATCAAAAATAATTTTGGATTTTTAATATGTTGAAAACATGATTGTTTGACAATACCCAATGATCTTCAAGGGCTGTAATAGAACATGACTAAGCAACTCACGAATAATGGAAAAGTATTTATACACATCAAACACTCGTATGTGATGTAAATGAGCGGGTAAAAGGAAATCACACTCAAATTGCTGAGACATGTTTCATTTCAAACCAAAGGCATGTACAAGAAAACAAAACGCACCGATAAATGGCATAAGCACAGGCAAAAATATCAAAAGATGACTTTTTATTCGGTTGTAATGTATAGGCTAAGGGATTAAAAGGGGTAGATAAGGCCAAGGGAAATATATACAGAGAAATAGTTTTAGTAATATACAAGAAGAAAAGTCCCAAGAACCCATGTTGCTAGTTACGACAATCCACAAACCAACGAGGTTTTTGAACAAACCAACCTCCATCTAACAAACAACACTTATTCATACTTCTTTTTTTTTATACTCTTTTTTTTCTTATTTTTTTTCTTCACATAACTAACAATTCCCCCACACATGTGATAATAATACACCACAAAAAATACAAAATAGAAGGTGATCATCTCAACTTTCGTTGAAATTGCACATCTCATAACAAAGCCGAGCAACATATAAGCAAAAATCAAACCAATCAAACTAAGAACTACAACCAAACTGTGGGACTTTTCGATAAGGGGTAAGGCTAGGCTATAGGTTTAATATTTTAGTATTTTTTTTATTTTTAGTAATGAGAAAAATAATAGAATGGCTCCTAGGTTAAACTAGGGGTATCTGCACTAAAGATAGTACTAACATAAGGTTAATTTGGGTGTTACTAATCATCT
The DNA here is from genome assembly GCA_026074375.1 of Tanacetum coccineum. Lineage (NCBI taxonomy): Eukaryota > Viridiplantae > Streptophyta > Magnoliopsida > Asterales > Asteraceae > Tanacetum > Tanacetum coccineum. Next base: position 10,223 of record BQNB010160984.1, read on the forward strand.
AACCAGCTAAAAAATCGTTAAATGGATATGCTACTTTAGGTGATAGAATCCTAACAGTGCCTCTTCATACATAAAAATACGTAATCTCGCGAACGCGATATCACTGCGGTCTCGTAATGATATTATTATAGCAATAAGTTCTAGAATCAATAAATCACCGGCACACTCATAATCAAAGGAATCAAGCATAAAATACGTATGCTATATACAGGCTCAAAATCCTTACATATTTACTGGAATGGTTATAAATGAGCAAGTAATGTTATCAATCCCGAGTCGGATCTGCTTTATCAATCGGGGACAGACCTCTGATTTCAATAACTTTATTATTTACTAACGATTAATCTAATAAATTTATCCTAAGTGGCAAAGAAAATTTAAAAACAAGAATATATTTTTAGATTACCGAGGGCGAACAAAAGTTATAAATTAATAATGAGTTTGATTTTTCAATTCATTCCCCCCCAACACTTAAGATGAGTATTATTCGTAATTAGAAAATAACTTAAAAGTGGGACAAACAGGAAAAATAAAAATAAGAGAAATGAGACTTCCCGGGGCTCATAAGTACTTGGCGTGAAACGGAATGCCAAGCATGTGTATTCTACCACATGTAATATACTGATCCAAATATATCACATCCTCAAGTGATAAGATGTCAACCACCAATCCAAGCTCCACCTGTTTTATTTAATCTGCAAAATAAACTAAACTACAAAAAATCATGAAATGCAAAAGCGCACTTTCATAGGCAACACGATTGCATTTAGCGTATGCAACAAGCCTTTAAACCCCTCGGTGGCCCGAGTGGACGAGTTATAGTCTCGTGAGGGTTTCCAGCGAACACACCCACAAAGTTCAAAATTATATATATTTTTTATTATTAAATTTTTTATTTATATACATTTTAGTAAAACAAGCACACATAAAACATTACGAAATGAAAATTATCATAGAAAGAAAAATATAATTACTAATATGCAAACACACAAAACACATATAAATAAATAAAAGTTAATGGTGAAAATAAAATCTTTTTGTATTTTGTATTTTTTTGGTTTTAAGACAAACACATATATCAAACAAATAATTATTATTTAAGGTTTAAAACAATAATTTACAAAATTACTATTATTATTATTTTTTTTTTAATTTTATATATTTTTTAATTTTTATTTATAAAAAAAATTCAGAACAAAAGTGCGTCGCACTTGAAAGAAGTGCGGCGTACCTATAACCTAGTTTTTTATAATTTTTCAAATAGTAATACGAGCGCGGTAAAAATTTAAAAAGTGCGCCGCACGCAAACTAATGTGCGGCGGTTTTATTATGACAGAAAACACACATTTTTTTCATTTTATTAGTTAAGAATCACATACACAAACACTGGCAAACACATAAGCTGACAAACATAAACATACAAATTAAAAAAAGGAAATAAGAGACTTTTTTTAGATTTTATAGTTTTTAACATTTTTATAGTTTTTTTTATAAGCACGCAAGCAAACACACCCAAACAAGCAAACTAACTAATGCCATATCAATTAAAAACTCATTACAAGTATTCACAGAACATAAGATAAAAATAAAATAAAATTGTATCAAGTTTATTTTTGTTCAAAACTGGATTTTTTATATATGCAGGTGCAAAGTGCGGCGCACAAAATTAAATTGTGCGGCGTACTTAATGCAAAATTTCTGAAAATTATATTTTTCACATATGAAATGCAAGAAATATAAACTAACAAAACACATGTTTATTATATCAACAGGAACATGACAGAAAACAAAATAAGCAAAAACAATTTAGAAATAAAATCTTTTTGATTTTTTTTAATAACAACTAAATATTCATAAAATTACAAGGCATATAATCATATAAAACAAAATTTAAAATGATCACGTACTTGAGACTAGAAATTTGGGGGTTTTGTTTTGTTTTGGTTTTGAATTTAACTAAGATTCTGTGTGTGAAAATTTTGCAGAAAGTGCGTCGTACTTGGTACAAGTACGGCGTACTTTCTGGGGAAAACGAATTTTGGGTTCCGTTTGCCAGAAAACGGTACAGCGAGTTTATAAAATTTGATTTTAATCAGTCAAGAGACGGACAAGGTCACAAGACAAGTACGGTGGTTTTGGTGTGAAACCGGTGCACTTGGGCCTAAACCTGCAAAATAAGAAACGGGAACAGGGGAAGTGCGGTGCACAAGGTTATTTGTGCGCCGTACTTTCTGCAACAACAGACATATTTTAAAGATTTAAAGAGATTTAAACAAACGAAACATGCACAAGACTAGCAAACAATCAGCAAACAACTAAACAAATCCCCAACAATGGCGCCAAAAACTTTAGTGGTGTTTTTTAACACATAAGCTTAAATTTATAGCTATATTAGAAATACTGATTCTGTTTACTAAAACCATAACATTCAGGCGCAAGTATAAACCTTTAGTTCGAGTGTATATCTAATACATAGGTAAGTCCTCCCGGTCGTTCCAGCAGGATTTGTAGCAAATTTACAGATGTGTTTATTGCAAGTAACAAAGCTAAATGATTGTCACTGATCAAATAGCCAAAACGTGTGTATAAAGCAAACAAGAACAAGGCATGATCCACATAACTTAATAATAGAAGATAGAGCAAAGACTTTATAACAACAAAGTATACAGAGTGCTATATGACGGGTAATCGATAATAACACGCATATCTACTCATGAAACATAGAATCCTTATGGCCTATATACTACAATAAGTCACTGAGCGCATAAGAATGGTTATATCAAATAAGCATATATACCGAAAGTCCTCCAAACTGGTCAGTCAACACAATGAGGGTCTTAAACCAATCTATTGGTTGATTATTAATTTACCACACAATTCTCACAAGTATGATATTGACAACCCATAGCGCCAAACGGTTCAAAACATAAATCAAGACAAGTAACCTTTCGGCCTAGTTCAAATTCCAATGATATACCTAAAAAGGATAAACAATTATCCAAGCAAGATAATATCTAATTCATTAACATGAAATACACGAAGTCCATATAGGCAAAATGCCATTCCAAAGATTATTTCATGTTTCACATATGAGAAACTAAAGTAACGAATACCAATTTTCCAAACAACACAACACACCAACCCAAAACTAACAATTCCATGATCAACTAACAACCAAATGCTACTAGATAAACCGGAAATATGTCACCTAACTTCTGGAAATTCAACAATGTATCACCAAATGGAGTGTTTGGTACCAAGGTTTATGAGTGATGATCTTAAGAGAAATTTGGTGTAAATCCTACTAGATATCAAAGTAAGGAATGTTTAATTCAAGAAATGGATGGTCATGTGTCTATATAATGGTGTAAGAACTCAGAGGAATTCCTGGCGTAAGGGTGGTGGTTCATTGTGGGAAGAGTGGTGGTGAGATGTGGTAAGAGTGCGGATTAAAGAGGTGTTTTGGAATCTCATCGGATCCTAGGATCCCCTCAACCACGTCCTTCCTCCTCTCCAAATCTCTAATGAATGTGTGTGGTGTAGATATATAAGTTGTGGTGAGTAGATAAGTATGAGAAGATGGTAGAGCCAAGGAGGTTAATATATAGGCTACAAGGGTCTAAGTGCCTCTCTTATCATGACTACATGTGTACGCCGCAAGCTTTCGTGATTTAATTCACGTTAGCATTTAATTGCATTTACTTATTTTTCACAGACGAAAAGTGTCGCCCGCAGCTTTGTTAAAACCATTGCACTTTATGCAACTTCATCACTTGGCCTTTTTCAAAGTTGTAGATAATTGAATTCTCTTTTTGTGGCCGCTTGAATCAACTAAAACGGAGTTCGTATGACCGAGTTATGGCCAAAACAGTGAACAGGTGTCGGGGGATCTTTAACTTGAGTTTACTTCTTCATTTAAGCTTCAATTCTTCGTGTTTTCTATCGTTTTCTTCCACGATACATACTTAGAACCTACAATAATAAATATACTCGATTATATACCAAAAGTTCTTATATTTAACCAAATTAATATACATAAAAGCATTGATAACACATATAGAAACATGTATAATTTGAGCGTTATCATTCATCTTACTGAAGAACAAATCAAGGAACAAAAGAGAATTGAGGAATCTGCCAAATCTGAAGTAGCCAAACATGAAGTGGAAGTAAGAAAGGAAGTGTTGGTTGATCTTCTTGGTCCTGTTGTGGTGTCTAAGTACTACAAAGCCTAGTTACAGTATGACAAATACTGTGACAAAATGCGTAATAGAAGAGCAAAGTCTAGAATCACAAAGTGTGATGTCCTGACTAGGAAGGGTCCAATTACACTGAAGGTGTACAAAGAGGATGGTACAGGTGAAGTCATTCCTAATTTCAAAGCCAGTGATTTACATCTGGGAGAATAGAGAGAAGTCATACAAGCTTATCCAAACAGAAAAGGAAAAGGATGGTCCACCATCTATGAACAAATTCAGGCAAGAATGGACTATCTCCACGAAACTGAAGTT
>BQNB010160985.1:0-12677 GCA_026074375.1 Tanacetum coccineum
ATGGATTGGGCCGGGTTTAGGATTAATAGGATTTTGGGCTTTTTATCATATAAGGTTTATAGATTAAGCTTAATGAGCTTAGTGGGTTGGCCCGACCCATTAAATGGGTGCGGGTTGGCCCATTTAAGATGCACACGTCTTCGACTTGTTGACTTGACTTTGACTTTTTACGCTCTTTCCAATCTCGTGCTCGGTTTTGTCAGTTTTGGCTTCGTTTTTGTCCCTTAGTGACCTGCACATCATAAATCACAAAACACACATATATTTGGCATTTTATGTCCGTTTTTGGTTATTTAGGCTCGTTTTTGGCTTCATTTTTGGTCATTCCATTCTCATGCTTGGTTTTGTCGGTTTTGGCTTCGTTTTTGTCTTTTAGTGAATATCCGTTACCTGCACATCATAAATCACAAAACACACATATATTTGGCATTTTATGTCCGTTTTTGGTTATTTAGGCTCGTTTTTATAGGTAAAAGGTATGTGTAATTAAGCACATACCAAAATCGTATCTGGATAGATTTGTGATTGTATTCATCGATGATATTTTAATCTACTCCAAGAGCAGAAAGGAGCATGAAGGACATCTTAAGTTAATTCTGAGGTTACTTAAGAAGAAGGAGTTGTACGCCAAGTTTTCAAAGTGTGGGTTTTGGCTGTCAAAGGTATAATTTCTTCGTCACGTGATTGATAGTGAAGGCATTCATGTTGATCCAGCTAAGATTGAGTCCATCAAGGATTTGGCGTCACCCAAGACACCAACCGAGATTCATTAAATTTTAGGTTTGGCCGGTTACTACTGATGATTTATTGAAGGTTTCTTAAAAATCGCTAGGCTTATGACGATGTTGATTCAGAAAAGCATGAAGTTTGCTGTTGAAACATATATTGTATAGTGCGCCAATTTTGGCTTTACCAGAGGGAAGTGAGAACTTCGTGGTATACTACGATGCTTCGCATAAAGGGTTGGGCGCGGTTTTGATGCAAAAGGAGAAGGTCATAGCTTACGCATCCCTCCAACTCAAGGTTCACGAGAAGAACTATACCACACACGACCTAGAGCTTGGTGCAGTAGTGTTTGCCCTGAAAATTGGAGACATTATCTGTACGGTACCAAGTGCGTTATATTCACTGATCATAAGATTTTGTAACATATTCTCGACCAAAGGAGCTGAATATGAGGCAGAGAATTGGTTAGAGTTGTTAAGCGACTACGACTGTGAGATTCAATATCATCCAGGAAAGGCGAACGTGGTGGCTGATGCCCTGAGTCGAAAGAAAAAGCAAGCCGCTACAGTTCGAGCCCTTGGTTATGACTATAGGGTTAAACTTCCTAAAGATTTTATGTGCTCAAATGGAAGCCAGAAAGAAGAGAAACTTCATCAATGCAATTTGCATGGCAGATTACAATTAGAACCTTCGCGCTGACGGAACATATCTTGAAACAATCGAAGTTGGATTCCGTGTCCTGTGATTAGAGGGCCTTGAATATACATGAGTTGCATAAGCGACGTATTCCATCCACCCTGGATCGGAAAGATGTATCATGACTTAAAAGTTATATTGGTGGCGTAAACATGAAAGCATAGATTGCCACTTATGTCAGCAAGTGTTTAACATGTGTAAAGGTAAGATAGAAATATCAGAAACATCTGGTTTGTTGCTCAACCAGAATCCACAATGAAATAGGATAACATAACATGACTTTGGACAAATCACCAAGGACAGCTGCTAGGCAAGACACGATTTGGGTAATCATTGAATCGTCTCACTAAATCTGCCTCATTTCTTTCTAAAAAGAGGATACACGTTAGAATAATTGACGAGACAATACCTTGAAGGAAGTAGTCTCAAAGCATTGAGTGCCGGTTTTTCGATCATACTTGATCGCGATGGTAAAATTTACCTGCACATTTTAGAAGTCTCTACATAAAGCATTAGGTACTCGATTGGTCTTATGAGTACAGCCAACCACCCAAAGACCGATGTCAAGCTGTGAGAACCATTTCAACGTTAGAGATATGTTACGGTGCCTGTGTAACACGCTTAAAAATAGTTAGGATAAACACTTACCGCTGGTATAATTTCCGAATAACAACAGTTACCATTACTCAGACATTAATGATGCTCCATTTGCGGCAAAGTATGGCGCAAGTGTCGATCACCCATCTGCTGGGCTGAAGTTGGGACAGTCAGCTCACTGGCCCAAAGATCATCCACGAGACAACCGAGAGAATAGTTCAAATCAGATCCATAATCCAAGCCTGCAGTGATCGTCAAAAGAGTTATTCCGATGTTAAGACGAAACCTTATGAGTTTCAATTAGAGATAAGGTCATTCAGAAAGTGTCTCCTTGGAAAAGGAGTTATACGTTTCGGCAAACGGAGGAAAGCTGAACCTCGTTACATGGACCATTTAAGATCAATGCCAAAGAAGCAAACCGTTGCCTAACGTCTAGAAACTTCCAGAGAAGTTGAGTAAGATTTCATAGTGACGTATTCACGTCTTGAAATTGAAGAAATGCATGGCGATGAACCGCGTTGATATACCGTGGAATGAAATCCAAGTGACTGAAAATTTAAACTTCATCTGAAGAACCTGACGAGAATATGGACCGTTGAGGTCAAGCGTCAGAAGCAGAGATCGAATTCCGATTGTCCAAGGTACGCTGGAACTCCAAAGAAGTCTTGAGTCACCTGGGGCGCGAAGACCAAATGCAAAAGAAATTCGCCTGCACTTTTCACCAACTCTGCACTCCGCTTGCAGAGGTATGCCAGTCCTAAAGCTTTGAGGACACAGCTTCTTTAACGGGGAAAGAATGTGACAACCCGAGAATTTCCATTCAATAAGTTAGCCGTTTCCGTGTAGAAATTAGATTTTAAATGTTCGTTGGAGCATTACCATTTTAACCGGAAGTTGTATCGTTATTATCTGAGAATTAGACTCGGGAGCGAACCGGGACACCAAAGGTTGTAGTATTTTGGCAATAGCCACGTTTTTATGTTTTAAGGCAATGTTTAAAATTTCATAATTTTCCGTGATGCCGTTACTCGATTCGTTGTTTACGTGTTACGCGTTTTTAATCTATACATATGCATGCTATACCTTGGAAATTAATTCACAAAAGAGCACTAGTGATCCTAGAAAGTGGGAAAAATATTTTGGTCCCCCTTTTGGCCTATGCATAACCGGTTACACATACACATGTATACATAGGATTCAAAAATTTCAAAATCAAATCACTAGACAAGTTTGCAAGGTTTATGGAAAGACGTAGTACTAGTGAAATGTGATTTTAGGGATCATTTTGGTCCCCTTGGCTCTTTGTCTTGATTTCGGTACACACACACACACACTAGTAGTGTGTGAAGTAAACATTTTGGTATATAATCCATATCATCTTCATTTGTTCATTCCATACACACACACATAAACTTTACTCCATCTTTCTTTCTTTTCCCTCTCTTTGCCGAAACACCAAGCACACACAAACCCACTTGTTTTTAATTTTTTTGATCTCCACTGAAGATATATTGTTCGTGTTGCATTGTTAGTTTCATCCGGGTAATTTGTAAAAACAACGTTAGCGGTTTGTTTTTTATTTCTAACCACCTTTTCGTGCCTGCTTCTTTGAAAGTCATCGTTACTTTATCATAAATAAGTTGTACTTTTTGCATCGAATGATCATCCCGAATCAAGGTGTATCAAAGAGGATCGTTTGAAAATCATTATCTAGTTTTCTAAAAAACTACAAGTCTCAAAGTTAATATATTCTTTATAAATGGAATAAATAAAAGTGTGTACTTTTGCATTAAAAGTTCATTATGACTATGTTGATATATTATATTGGCTATTGGCTACGGCTATATCAATTTACTTAAGATTTATCGTATGTTGAGTTAAATATCGTTGGCGAAGAGATTAAGTAGATGTTGGATTTGGGTTGTAAGCGTAAATTGAATGTCGAAGAGGTTTAGGTTTAGAACGGATTTGTTGGCGAATTTGAGGTGTGTCAAAATATATCGGAATATACTTGCGAGTCATAAAAGAAAGTACATGTAAATAAGATAGTTTTCACGAGTCTAGGTGATAAAAAAATGGAAGTCCTATATTTTTAGAAAGGACATACCGAAATTTCGTAAACGTTATAAAAAGGCATCGAAATATACCTTTATTTATCAAACTAGATAACATATAGAAAAACCGTAATAATGCCTAGTTAAATGTCAACATTTTTAGTTATCGAGTCAACGTTGAAGTGTCGGGACACTAAAAGATGAAATACACTAAAGGACAAAATACACTAAAGGACTAAATACACTAAAAGACGAAATACATCAAAGGACGAAATACACTAAAAGATAAAATGTAATAAAAGACAAAATACACTAAAAGACGAAATATTTTCTAAGATGTTTTGAAGTGTCCCGCGACTAGTCAAAACTTTATAACTTCGAAAGTACGTTATTAAAAAGGGAACGCCGTGTCTCACTCGTGCCTCGATGATCAGTTTCTTTGCTTACAAGCGTATTCCGGTGCACATCAATTCTTAAACGATCGACTAAATGATAGGTTGTCGCCTAGAACCGTGTATACATTTTCACATGATTGATTCCTTTTGATCCACTACCCGTAATAAGTTGATTCATAAGCCCTACTCTTTTACTCGTTTTGAATAAATGTTTTATAACTTTAGGGTGAGAAACATTGCTTGCTTTTAAACTGACCCAAGACTTTGCGTAAGATTTTCCTGTTGTACGTGTTGCCTAAGTAGCGTATAGACCACTATTGCCCCAATTATCATGACCGTCCGGTCCTTTTGACTTAGGACCGGTCCGAGAGCTCGAGTGTTATAAAATAGATCTATTTTGGACAAATTAACCCTATCCAGGTAGTACGCTCACTACTCACAGGGAAGGCTCCCGAAAAACGATATATACCATTCGTAACTTAAAAAGGTATCTTGGCATTTACCTCGTGGCTTGTTTCAACCTAGCAGAGTATTATGCAATAAACGTAAATTAGCTTCGGTGTCATGACTTAGCGCAACTGTAAATACATTTTTATGTGAATTTGTTATCAATTAAACTGCGCATACGTTTGATATCTTGTGGTCCACTATAACAAACGTTTGAACTAAACATAGAATTCACTCAACTTTATGTGACGTTGTTAAGCATGTTTTTGCACAGGTGCTTAGCATGGATGCTGTTGATTGACTTATGGGTAGTCCTATTTGCCGTTACCGGTTTACCAGAGATTTAATTATGTCTTTAATACCGTTGTTTACTTATTTAAGCATCCGCATTATTTAACTTGAATCTTTTCTAAATTTAATCGATGTAAAAACTTATATTATTATTTTTAAAACTTGGCAACTGAGTTTTATATTTAAAACGTACCCTTAGATGTCGATCATTAAGCTTTGTACTGAGATAGCACAAGTAAAGACACGCTGTCGGACACGTATTCCGTCCAGGCCCCGACCCTGGGGGTGTGACAAAAGACATAACCAAGGCTCGAACCCGCAATGGCATTAATCCGTTCCTTACGGCCATGCATCTGCTACTACGATTACTTCGCCGGGTGATAACGAATGTCCACAATCGTATCACTCACAATTCTAGCCAACGGCGTTGCTCATCTTAAGCTCCTTTTGAGCGAGAATATGTTTAGATTTTTTATGATCGGTGAAACTCGGTGCATTGGTTTCGACATATAATGGACTCCATATTTTTTAGGCAAACACTACTGATCCAAGTTCAAAATAATAGTAGGTGTAGTTCTTCTCGAGAACTTTTAGTTGTCGAGAAGTCATAGGTAATCACCTTCTCTCTCTGTATCAATTACACGCCTAAGCCCTTATAGTAAGCATCACAATAGACTACAAAATCCTTGCTTCCTTCAGGTAAAGCCAGAATTGGCACACTGCACAACTTCTGCTTTATCAACTGAAATGCTTCTCTCTTTTCTCCCCAGTCAAACTTGATTCATTTCTGAGTAAGTTTCGTCATTGATTTAGCAATCTTCGAAAATCCTTCGATGAACCTTCGATAGTAACCGACAAGACCTAAAAATTGACGGATCTCCGTTGGTGTCTTAGAAGATGCCCAATCTTTGATAGATTCTATCTTGGCTGGATCCACATGTATGCCTCTGCTATCAATGACATGTCCGAGAAATTGTACCTTCGAAATCCAAAATTCACATTTTGAAAACTTGGCATACAACTTCTCTTTTCTTAAGCAATTCCAAAATGCCCCCCTTGAGAATTTTCTTCACGGCTCTCTTCTCCGTCCTTTGAATAAATAAGTATGTCATGCGGATTATGAAGACAATTACAAACTTATCCAAGTAAGGCTTGCATACTTCTCATGAGGTCCATGAATACTGCAGGTGCGTTTGTTAGTCCGAATGGCATGACCTGGAACTCGTAATGACCATACCGAGTTTCGGATGCCGTCTTCGGAATATCTTGCTCTCTTACTCTAAGTTGGTGCATAACCCGATCGTCAGATCAATCCTTTATGAATAATATGGATCCTTGGAGTTGATCAAATAAATCGTCGATCCTCGGGAGTGGATAACGATTCTTCACTGTCAGTTTATTTAACTCACGGTAGTCAATGCACATCCTGAATGACCCATCCTTCTTTTTGACAAATAAGACCGGGGCTCCCTAAGGTGAGGAACTAGGCCTTATGAATCCTTTGTCGAAAGCTCTTTGAAATTGTTCCGATAATTTCCTTCATTCGGAAGGAGCCAATCGATACGGTCTGCGAGCTACGTCAGCTCTGAATAAGACAATTGGAATTCCACTGGTCGAGCCAGAGGAAGACCTGGCAAATCCTCAGGAAACACTTCAAGAAAGTCTTGGACGATTGGTACGTCTTTAATTTGTTTTCCTTCCGACTTGTCCTCCTCTTTCTTGGCGGATATATGCGCTAAAAAGACCTGGCATCCTTTTGCATGTACTCTTGAGCTTTTATGAATATGAGATAACAGCCAACCGATATTCTCTCTCGATGCAACTTTTCGTTGCACAAAAAGTAAAAAAGTTTCATTCCCATAGGGAACTTGAACAAGTTTTTCATCGCACACGATCACGGCGTGACATCTTCTTAACCAGTCCATACCGATAATGACGTCGAAACTACCCAGTTCTACGGGCATTAGATCTATGTTGAACGGATGGTCTAAGAAATTTAAAGTGCAACCTCGTATGATAGTGTCTATCCCGACTATTTTCCCATCAGCTAATTCGACATCATAACTATTATCTAATAGAGTTGGGACGATGTCAATCAGGGAACTAAATGCAGTAGATATAAAACTTCTATCGGCACCAGTGTCGAATAAGATAGATGCATAGTGGTTGTTTAAGAGGAACGTACCCGTAACAACATTGGAATCTGGGTTTCCCGATGCATTCCCTCTCTTCTCTGCATTCCCAACTGCATAAACCCAGCCTTGTGCATTCCCATTCCCTCCATCCTTATTCTTCAACTTAGGGCAATCTCTCTTGAAATGCCCTAGTGCTCCACACTCAAAACAACCATTCCCCTTGGGAGCTGCCCCATTGCCCTTCTGAGTATTAGCAATGTTTGTGTTGCCAGTACTCCTGCAATCGTGGGCAAAGTGCCCTACCTTGTTGCACTTGTGGCACTTCTGGGTGCACGGGCCATTGTGATGAAAATGGCACTTGGTGCACTTAGGCAAAGATCCCCCATACGGCTTCTTTTCGCTTGTCCCCATATTGTAGACCTTACGACATTCTGCCTCTTAAAGGGTTGTTGTTGGTGACCATGGAATGTTTTTGGATAATCCTCAGCCTTCCTTTTGTTGTCAAACTGCCTTTTCTGCATAGGTCGGAATTTCTGATCAATCAAGTCCGTTGGCCAACTCAAAAGTCCTCATCCAACTCTTGGGTCTAGTAGATTTTGACGTTCCCATAAATGTTGACAGGAAGACCACAATGTACTTGTTAACCTTCTCGTTTTCGATGCACAAACTTTGGTTACAATATCAGGGCTAGCTCTTGGAAACGATTTAGTGTAGTGCTGGAACGTCGTTCCCCCGACCTTTAGGTTCCACAACTCAGATATCTAATTATCTTGATTTCACCCTGCGGACAATACATGTCCGTCATCTTTTTCTTATTACATCCCCAATTCATTGCATATGCCTCCAGGACTAAGTGTTCTTATCTGACCATACCACCAAGACAAAGCAGCACCTAAACAGAGTGCAGGTGCAAACTTCACCTGATTCTCAATAGCAAAACCACTGATATTAAACACTGACTCCATCTTCTCAATCTACCGAGTCAAACCGACCATGCCTTTAGTCCCCTTGAAGTTCAAAGGTTGACACTTCATGAAGTCAGCGTAAAAACAAGGGCGCGCAGTTTGCACATTCCTTCAGTTATCCCCGTATGAACTATGGCTTCCATCTCCATTGGTGGAGTTTCGCAAAAGAGCCTGGTCAATCATTGCTTGGATGGATTCTGGAGTCATGTTGTTTGGGTTGGTGTTGTTAATAGGGGTATTTTGTCCTCGTCTTGTCACAGGTGCCATGATTCGTATACAACACAAGAGTCAAAACGTGAGGTCATAATTATGACATAATATAATAATGTATAGATGAGATAACAACACAAGAGAGGTATATAGTACAACATAACACATCTATTTCATTCATAACTTTGAAATTTTTACATGAAATAGTTGTCTGATTACACAAAATACAATACAAAAGATCTAAGGCTATGCTAGCGGGAAAAACCCCCTAATTACTTAACATGCTGTACCATTGACGACCAATGAATGACACAAACCACAAACGTGACTGATCCGCATCCCCTGAAGCATCCATGGTGATCCCGGGATCCTAGCAACTGGTGCAGGCTTTTAGCTCTCCGCTGTCCTCAGTAAATAGTCAACTCTGTTCTGCATGTCGCCCATCTCACACCTCATGTCTCGCATCACAACGAGAGTCACTACCATCTGTGCCAGACGCCAACGGTCATCTCTCAAGAGCGCTGATATATCATCCTGCTGCATCTGAAAGCGAGTAATATGTACTGATGTTGTGTCTGAAAGAGAGTACCAGTAGCTGAAGTTATACCAGAAGTGCCTAAGTAGTCTCGTGTGCATACACATGATCATGGTGGGTCTGAAGCTCCTATCGAGTGAGCCTAAGCCTCATGGGAAGCATAGGCCTCCTCCTTCACCATCCATATTGTCTCTTGGAGGATCATCCTATCCCCCATAAGTAAGTCGACCCGCTGCAAGTCCATATCGACTCGTTGTGATATACGAGACCTACTATCCTGAGCATCCTCTAGTAAGGCATACAAGTCCTGTATATCATGCTCATGAAGCGTCACAAGCTCGTACTCTAGTAATGACCTTCCCACGGTCATAGGAGCTATCTCAGAACGCCTCTGCCGGATCTACCAAGTAACCCTAATGTTGACCCAACATCTCTAATCCCCTATCGCATTCGCTTCAGCATCTACTGTTCTACAAACCCATAATCTATCCCCTGACCTCTGATAGGTCTGGCAGTAGAACTCTCCCCGATCTCATATCTAGAGCCTAGAGTGGACAAACACAACCTCTTGCGAGGTGGCTGCTCGGACTCAGGAATATCATCCCTACGGTCAACAGGTGGTGGTATGTACAGAGATTAAGTAGTGGTGGTAGTGGAGGTGCGGTAATGCGGCAGTAACTGCATTAATAAGGGCCTGAGTGGATGCTATCCTGAGTGTCTGGATTTGGGTTGGACACCCAGATGATGGTAGTAATGGTGATGGCATAGGTGGTGGTGATGAATGGTGTATGTGGGGTTTTGTGCCCTAGCAAGGCGCTCTCCTACAATGTGGTGATATGATATAGTAGTGATGGTGATGGAGTAGACATGGCCAGAAGTCTCTCAACCTCTGCCTCTGGTGGAAGGGATATGGAAGTCTGAGGTCGGACGGTAATCCTAGCCCCAATAGTAATGTCAGTGGAGGGGGGTAGTATAACAAGCTCTGTTCCCTCAGGTGGGGAAACAAGCTCATCAGTAGGTACAACAACAGCCGAGTCGGCCAGATCTAAGTGCTCCTCCTCCTCATCCCCCTCCTCCTCGTCCTCGTCCTCATCATTATCCTCATCATTGGCGTCATCCCTAGATGAATCGCCGTCATTATCATCTCCATCATCTCCCCCGTCCATAGGATAGTCCCACCGACCATCCCTGTCCTCATCAACCTCGTACTCCTCCTGATCGCTCCTCAGATCCGACTCAGCAACAAATCCATTGACTCAGCATAGTAAACACTAGAGTTAATGGCTGCTCCTCAGCTGGAAAGTCATGTTCATCCCCCAAAGGATATACTCAGGGTATATAGGCTCTGGCACGGTAGTCAGATCATGTGCATTACGAACATAGCTCACGCCACGCATCGTCCTGAGGAACTGTGGTGTCTGTGGATCCTCTGGGCCTGGTATGTAATCCGGTGATGGTGGGGCTACTGGTTGCATCGGGAGTCTGTCGTATCCTAATACGATGACTCGTGGAATGCCTCCATCAGATATCTCCTCATCGGCTCCCCAGAAGACTCTGCCTGGTTCAGAATCGGTATAGACGGAAGTGTAGGTAACCGCAGATGATGCAGAAGACATGACTACTGCAAAAAGCAAAAATAGCTTATATAAGTATTACTTATAAGAGAGATCGGTATGATATGTCTATAAGCTTTAATTATAAGAGTGGTCTCTATGTTATATCTATAAGATTTAATTATAAGAGTCTTATAGTAATATACGTAATATAATTTATATACACGTATATCAATCAATCATGTAAGCACTTAGTAACTACTAATGCTAAAACAATGCATGTCATGTAAGCATATATCCTGGATGCAAACAAGTAATGTATGTATGTCCCTCGCAAATCCCATTTGTGAAAACAGTGTTTGAAAATGGTTATAGTCCAGACAAAAACTTTTGACCTGGTTCTCTATAACCTTGGCTCTGATACCAATCTGTAACACCCCCAAATCTGGGTAGCAGCGGAATATAATGTATATCCGAGGGCGTTACTTCATAGATCAATAGCACAAGATATGAGAACGACCACTAAACGTGTCGTTTGAAAAAGATACATTGGATTAACAAAATACTTGTTTGTTACATAAGCTCATGGCTTCAAATTGTTCAACAGTATAAATAAAGATTTCGGTTTATAACAATTGTCCCCAAAATGTAATAAGACCCCAAATCTTTAATATGACTCTTCAATTATTGACTTCCAATGTATCACTGCACCTCGTGCCTTATTGACCTGAGAAAACATGCTTAAAACGTCAACATAAAGTTGGTGAATTCATAGGTTTATGTAAATCAATAGTAGGACCGCAAGATTTCCAAGTGTATGATTAAGCAACAAATGCAAACATCATAAAAAGTAATTACGTTTTCCTAAGCTCATGACACTGAAGCTCGACATGTATGAATGCAATAAATTGCCAATAAATGCCCGTGAATGATGTTCTAACCCGCAACATCCCAATCCGACATGGTATACGTTTGTTGTCCGGCAACCCGGCACAGTGAGCGCTACTCACCCAAACGGGGATGTCAATCCCAAATAGATCTATTTATAACATTCGCGCTCACAACCTAGTGATTGACAGTTCATGATAAAGGCTCAGTGGGTTATCGCTACTTAGGTAAACACGTAATCATTGTATAAAATGTACACTTGCGTCCAATTTGTAAAACCAAACCAGTTCTCACCCCAAAGATGTAAATCATTTAAATAATTGTTAAACATGGGGCTATGAACTCACCTTAGTAAATAGTCCTCTGAAAATGATAATTATATCCGAGTATGAATCACCGTCAAACACCTATGTAACACCCCCAAATTGGGTCGCAGCAGAATAAGGGTCCGGGGCGTGTTACTTCATAGATCAATAACACAAGATGTATATAGAACGACCAAAAAGTCATTTAAAACTGATACATTGGAATTAACAAAGTATTTGTTACATAAGCCGAAGCTTCACTTGTCCACTTGTTCAAAATACAAAGATTTCTAGCCCATAACAGTTATACAAAATATAATGCGACAAAATCTTTAATGCATGATATCCAAATCAAGACCACCAATGTATCCCTTGCCCCTCGTGCTTACTGATCCCCTGAAAAACATTGCTTTAAAACGTCAACAATAATGTTGGTGAATTCATAGGTTTGATAAATCGTATATTGTAGGACCACAAGATTTCCCAAGTGTATGATAATGCAACAGATGTAGACATCATATAAATGTAATTACGTTGCTCTAAGCTCATGACACTGAAGCTCGATATAAATGAATACAATGTAAATGGCCTACATTGCCCGTGATGATGTTCTAACCCGCAACATCCTATGTTCGACATGGTATACGTTCGTTTTCCCAGTGATAGCTAATTACCCGAACGAGGATGTCAATCCCAATAGATCTATTCATAACATTCGCACTCACAATCTAGTAACTAACAGTTCATGATAATGGGCTCAACTAGGGTTATCGCTACTTAGGAAACACGTAATCATAATGTAAACGTATCCACTTGTGTCTAGTTGTAAAACATTGCATGTTTCTCGCCCTTAAAACTTATAAAACAAAAGCATGTAAAA
>BQNB010160986.1:0-14733 GCA_026074375.1 Tanacetum coccineum
GAAGACAGACACAGAGAGAGCAAAAGAGTCATACCAAAGAGGGGACTGATAAAGTCGAAGATAGCAACAATGGCTTTCCATTCAATGGTTTTGGTTTTCTCGAGATCAAGATGAATGCAATTCATTAGTCTGTATGTTAGATGCCATAATGTACATTATGTTGCTTTTGGCTTCTCAGTAATGTAATTTCAGTTGAGAGTAAACTAAATTACATTCATGATTTTGTATACCGGAGTTCTTATTTTATCGATGGCTTCTTTGTTATATTACACATTCATGAATACAGAAACGAACCGCACAATACTCTAACAAAAACTTCCCTACCAGAATACAAAAATTCCCACATAAACTAAATTACATATTTACGTCGTTTTCATGCTACAAAGGGTGATAAATAAAATGACAATCATAAAAATCACATAAGTGCGAATATCACTATATTTTCATAATAACTTGAAAAAGTGATAAGCTCAGATAGGATAGTTGTAAAACTTTACTAATAATAATGTAGCTTTTAAGTTCACACAAGTCAGGATGGCCGAGTGGTCTAAGGCGCCAGACTCAAGTTCTGGTCTTCGAGAGAGGGCGTGGGTTCAAATCCCACTTCTGACAAATATGTTTATTAAAATTATTTTTTATTACTTCAGATCAAACACCATCTTAATAGTATAACGAGCTTGGGCTTGTCAGATTCATCTACCCGACTAAACCATTTCAAAATTACGCTCACTGTTTTTTTTTCTACATAGTTGCAGCAAGATGGATGAATCGACGATATTGGTGTACGGGTTTGGCAGGCTGTTTCGGCCCGATCGGCATACACTTTTTTTTATCCAGAATAAAAATATATAGCTAACTTCTTTAGAGCACAGGGTATGGTCTCGTGCCGTGGGGAAAAAGTGGTGACACATCACCACTTTATCCCATAACACCAAAACAATCATAACAAAACACACTCTATAGTCAACACCAAATTTTTTGGTATTATGGAGACCCTACTTTTCTCACTTTTTTTTCATTTATATATATAAAAAACTTTATTAAACTTAAAATTAAAATTTCATTAATAAAAATAAAACATTGCATTAACTTTAAAAAAATACATAAACTTAAATAAAAAACTACATAAATTTAAATTTCATTATTAAGGTTCCACAATATCTTGTCGAATGTCTTCGTGAACTCTCCTATCCCGAAGTTCTTTGTTTCTCCATCGTTATCTTTCACATCGTTTCACCCAAGTACGTTGAATGTTGCTCTCTGGAGGGACGTACATATGCCAATATTCACTAATATCGAATTTTTGATCTTCCAATATCATGTTATGCAATATCATGTTATGCAATATCATATTATGCAATATCATGCAACAATACATGATTCTTTTAATCGTGTTCATGTGGTAAGCTCGTGCCGGTTGTTGTATAATTCCCACCGACCTTGTAGGACTCCAAAAGCTTTTTCAATATCCTTTCTTGAACTCTTTTAAATTTTATTGTTTTTGAATCCCTTGCGATAGTAAACGCTTTGACAAACGTAAACCATTGGGGATAAATTCCATCAGCTAAATAATACAACATTTTTCATATGTTTTTCCGTTTACTTGAAACGGAACTTCTGAAGCTTTATCCGCTAGAAGGTCATCAAATAACGGTGAACCATATAAAACATTAAGGTCATTATTTGATCTCGGTACCCCAAAATATGCATGCCAAAACCACAATTGTTGATCCGCAACGGCCTCAAGCATTATAGTGGGGTATCTTTTATCTTTTCTTTTGAATTGACCATGTAATGCCTTAGGACACTTTACCCATTCCCAATGTTCTCCAATGATATACAATTCCAATGCTCACGAGCTTTCTTGGAAGCCGTGTTTCCTTTTCATGCAAGTCATATACATGTTGGTCGTTTTAAAGTTGGTTTCGCAATATTTTTCAACATACTTCTATATATATATAATTTTTAATATTTTATATATATATTTATATATATATATATATATATTATATATATATATCTATATATATTATATATATATTATATGTGCAATTTAGGGAGTCATAAACATTCACCGTGAACATCGTTCGAAACATTGCAAAAACTCATCAAATGCATCTGGTGTTGTCTACCATATGCACAATTGGCGTTTATGGCGGATGTCGCATTTTCAACAATTCCCAATCTCTAAATCCTAAACGACCGGTACAATCGGTACAGCGTTTCGCGTTTTCCCAGACCATTTGGGCTGGGGTTAACGACGCCAGACTCCAAAACGCCACTTGGGGTGTGGTTACTGTAACCTGCCCTCTTAATACAACGTTTATTATGCATTATAAATCATACATTTACCATTGTACAGTAGAAGCTACAGTGCTTCTACTGTACAATGGGCTCTCACTTTGGGCCTGGGCTCCCACTTTGGCCCAAAATAGGGGGGAAAAATATTACAAAAGTACCGATTCAACTTTAAAATAATCGACATAGTCACAAACGTACAACTTTGCTGGCATTTAAACAGTGTCATTTAAAAAAAACCATATAGCAAAAAAAAAACTTTAAACATAAGGCCCAACACATAAGCCCATATAGAAAAAACAAACTATTAAACATGAGACAAAAAAAAACTAAAAAAAAAAATTACGCCGCAACAACGCACCGGGACCTTAAACTCATATAAGGAAAAAAAACAAATTTTAAAATGATACGAAGAAACATAAAACCGCATCTTATATTAAAATAAACCCGACAAAAAAAATATAACCACAAGAAAAAACATTTAATACCATGGAGGCCAAACTTAAGGTTCCTATAAGAAAAAAAACAAACCATTTAAACAATTGGAGAACGAAAAAATAACTCACCAAAATTAAAATAATAATAATAATAATAAAAATGGCCCGCAACAACGTGCGAAAATTTATAAACATTTCCGATGAGTTCAACCTGTTTTCTTTTTTGGATCCTTTACGCTCAGTTCTCGAGTTTCATTTTCAGAAGAAAAGAAAGGAAAGGAAGGGGAACAAAAACATATTTGTGTTCTTGAGTTTTATTTTAATAAGAAAGGAAAAGAAAGGGAAGGAAAAGGAAGAAAAATTTGAAGGTTTTTTGTTCTAAATTTTTCCTCCCATATTTGGGCGGATTGGGATGGAAAATGTTTATATTGACAAATTTACCCTCATTTCTTCCACCACAGAGAGTCTTCAACCACTGTGTAATCTTCATTTTTCAAAATAAGAAACTAATAAAGTCCTACTGCAAAATGACACATCGTTTTTTTATTTAGCGATTATTAAGGCTAGTGATTTCTTGGGCTTTCTTGGGTATTGCCCATGATGCCAATTATTATTAGACATGGACCAGCATATTTTTTATGCGCATTTTTACTTGTTAGTTTGATTAAAGAATATTTTAAATAAAAAGGTATATTAACCACAAATGGCTTATTAAAAATTTTTAGATTAGTAGCAGATATTTTGTTTAAAGGGCATAAAAGTAAATTTTTATGTTTCTTTTCTTTCTTTATTTCCTATTAATTTCAAACTCGAGAACACAAGGTGCATAGTAAATTTTTTTCACTATATTTTATTTTCCTTTCTTTTCACTCCTTTAATAACTCGAGAACAGAGCGTTAGGTCCATTTGTCCCATTAAACATAAAGTATAACCCACTACAAACAATTTATAGGTAAAAAAATTAGCGGCAACTATCACCTCTAAATCTGGGAAATCTTTTAGAAAATTAGGTTCGATTTATTGGTGACTAATTCATATGCACACCATAAAGTGTCCTGTACTAAAAAGATATGAGCATATTTACCAACTTCACCTTTTTCTCCCCCTTTTCCATTCCTAAAACGTGTCCTGATTCTCTTCTACATACTTTTAAAATGATTGAAGCAAGGGCCAATGGATCGTTATAATAAAATCTCTAAAGATTCAGTCTATAAAAAAGCTGTTTCCTAATGTACTCTATTTTTAATCAGTGTCCAAAACGCACACTTTAAAAAAAACTAATGAACCATATCAAATTATAGATTCAGTGTGCCTAAATGTAATGTTAAAAAGAGAATCTTTGTACAGCCACCAATTTGCTGGCACTGTCTCTCCACTCCACACCATTCAAGAAAATAAAATTCATAATTAGAAGTTTCTTTCTTGCCCGTGATATTCTAATAGTTGGTACATCCCCTATATAAATACCCCGTTCTGTTCAAGAACAGACACAAACACAAGTACACACATATCAAACATTTTCGTATAAAGTACTAAAATTTTTGGAGAAACATTGTTAGAGAAAGTTCACAGGCAGATGGGTTATTCAATGAGGGGCCAGATAAAATCCAGGTAGCGGCAACTGCTTTTTCTGTCTGTGGTTTCTGTTTCCCGAGCCAATCTTTGCATCGCATGGTTTTCAAACTCGAAGAATCTACGAGACATAGAGATCAGTGGAACGGGAATTATAGTTATACTAAATGTGATGTGATGTGATGAAATATAATATAGGTATAATTCTTACGTCTCTAGTCCAATAATCTACTATGATACGTTCGTAAGCGGATGTACATTTTTTTATAACTCCAATTTTTAATAGAGTGGAAAATTTTTATAACTGAAGTGTCCCTCCTGCACTTTTTGCTTAATATATGTCATGAAACAGGCAGAATTGTTTTATATTCATTTTCCGAGTGATAATCTGCTGAGGTCCTTGCCAGATTTATCCCATTAAGTCTGTGTTTATTTTATCTTTTCATAATTACAAATTAGAAGAAAAACAAATGATGTCAATGATATTTGAACTTTTACTTTTCAATATGGGTTATATGGTGTGCATATGATCCTTTCAAGGATTCGCTTTACTACCATTAGCCACTAGATTAAAACGGTAAATAATTCTTAGCATTTAGACAGTTAGTATGTATGTAAAATATTGAAACCATAACTCAAAGTTGGCAAATAGTCCAAAGATGTTTTCTTTTATAATTCAATTTTTAATAAGCAGCAAATCTTAGTATTACCTTAACGCAAAGGCTGGACAGGATAGGAGACCACCCAATGTTTCAATTCCACTTTCTGATTCAGCTATTAAGGATGGGCTCTAAACATGGTATATACCCTGTTGATCTCTTGACCATAGCTTAATGAGAGCACCCTACAACACTTGCTGCATCATGATTTAAGAAAAGAAAAAAAAACTCGGATTGCATAATATTATTGTGTTTATCGATGTATCTGACAACATTTTGTGCATTTGGAAGCAACTCAAGGAAAATTACAGAAACCATCTACATGATTATGCTGGCCCTCTTATCTCTTGGTGGTGGGACACTGTTGTTTCCATCAACCCTTCACTGGTCTAGTATATATAATTCAAAATGAGGTTTATTTCTAGCCCCTGGTCTTCTCATAATGAGTCATTGACCCAAACAACTGACTTACACCAACCATGCATCAGACAGTCTTCAAAAAGGTGATTTTTCGTACTGCGATATGGAATCCTTTTTCAGAGAAAGCGAAGAGCAAAAGGGTCATACCATGAATGGTGCAGATAAAATCAAGTATAGCAGCAGCTGATTTTTGTTCAGTACTTTTGTGTTCGCCGGAGCTTCTTCCATCATGTTTCTCCATGGGACGTCTACTCGAGAAAGATCAAGATGGAAATAATTATAAGTATATAGTTGATCATGCATGAACGTTTTGAGTAATAATGGTTGGAACGTAAGGGACTGTTCAACAGAAAACTCGATTTATAATCAACTATTTTCTGGATTACATACTATTTTCTGAACGGTAAACACACATATGCTGCTCTAATATAATCAACTAAACTGATATACACGCGTAAAGATCAAAGGTCAAATACACGCATGTTTGTTCTCATTCAACACTTACAACCAGGACACTAGCTCGACAATTTAGGTTTACTGTTTCTTAAAGGGTTAATGGCATTTAATAGCAAAGTACTTTCTCATTTGAGCCATTATCAGACACGAACTCAAAAAAGTACCACAATACCCATCCAACTATTATCATACGTTTTAGAGTCATCTCTTGCACCATTAGTCCTTTTGACTAACTGTGAAAACCTATACAAAGATCAAGAACAACCACCTTTTATGAATTCAACCAACCTCCTCTTTTATTTTTTATCACAACATCAGTCTAACACTTCAAATGTGTTAACTGGTTTTGAGTTCAACTGATACAAGAAACAAACCTAACTACAATCTTCAAATCTCAACAGGCTAAGAAGAGAAGATGAACAAACGAAAACAATGAAAACAACAAGAATGAAAATATTGAATGATAACCCTAAAACAGATATAGAACTATAGATTATATAGGAACTCAAGTTTCACTTTTAGCCCTCCTTCAATATCTTTAAGCTCCTCTGACTTTCAAACATGCACCATTTGAACCCTGCAGTTACAAATACAAAACATAGGAAAACCAAATAACAAAAATAACTTACACTTCTTACCCTTTTGTCTTTTGTTTACTTTCATCATTAGTCCTTAGTACAGGATTGGGCTTAATATTCTCAATATTCCCCCTTAAACCAATCCTGTACAAATCTGTCAAACCCAGATATTCACAAAACTTATTATGATCAACCACACTTAACCCTTTTGTAAAAATATCAGCAGAATTATCAGCTGACTTGATTTTTACAGTTTTAACAATTCCATTTGCCACTTTTTCTCTCAAGAAGAACAATTCAATCTCAAAATGCTTTGTCCTCTCATGAAAGACAGGATTAGCAGCAACCTGAATAGCTGAACTATTATCACAATGTAAAGGTACTGGGAGAGATGTATTCACTTTTAGCTCAGCTAAGATTTTAAGAATCCACATAACTTCACAAGTCACACTTTTCATTGCTCTATATTCTGCCTCAGCAGAGGATTTAGAAAGCATAGACTGTTTTTTACTTTTCTAGGAAACAAGACTTTCCCCCATAAACACAACATACCCAGTAATCATTAATCATTAATTTTGAACTCGAAAACTTTTTAAATTTATCAATTTCATCACTATTGTTACCAGTAATAACTATATCATCAACATACACAAGTAACACAATGACAAATTTAAATCACATATAACTTCCTTATTAAAGGAAATTCCTTTACCTGGTGCAGTTTTAAGATATCTTAAAACTCTAAAAGCAAGCTTTAGATGAGATTGTAAGGGTGCATGCATAAACTGGCTAAGAACATGAACAGCATAACTAATATCGGGTCTGGTATGAGTCAGATAAATCAGTTTTCTAACAAGTTTCTAATAATGCGTTTATCCTTGTTAAAGGATAGTCAATATCAGGAACTTTTCCTTTAGAAAGGCATTATTACACACACCTCTCTAGACTCCACATAGGAGAACACATACCAAGGTTTACAGAAGCAAAGCATATAACCAAACTCCAGTTAATAATCTCAAGACACAATATTTTCTTTGAGTACTAGAACTACAAACCACCATATTTTCCAAAACTATCAAATTTCCCAAAAAAAACTCATCAATATAACCCAAATCTTTAATCATGAATTTGTCGAACCAAAAACTTTTTAAATTATCACACTTTTCATCACTATTAAGATTACCCAGTAATAACTATATCATCAACATACACAAGTAACAACAAATGACATACCATTCTTACTTTTTTAGTAACAACAAGAAAAATCACTTTACACACTTTGTGTAAACTCAAACAAGTAAAACAGATGTAAAAGCTTTCTCAATCCACTTTCTTTGTGCCATGTTTTAAACCATAATAAAGACTTCAACCAATTTAACGAACACCTGTTTATCATCTTAGCAAAATAACATCAGGCACTAGACAATAAACATCACTCTTTCCAAGATCACCATACAGAAAAGCATTATTAATTCAATTTGATACACATACCATTATTAAACACACCAAGCCAAAGATAAAATATACAAACATCTAACAGTGAACAATTTAACCACCGTGGAGAAAATGTTATCATCATAGTTCGAATAACCCTCTTTTTGATTATACCACTTTAGCAACTAACCTCGCCTTTACCTTTCTTAAAAACATCTCCCCGGTTGGACTTGTTATTATTACTTTCCAAACCCATTTGTTATACCAATTGGTTTTCACTACCAACTGGTAACAATCAGTTATAACCCAAGTTCATTTCTATTTAAGGCATTCCATTTCAAGACTTCAATGGCCTCTATCCACCTAATATCCTGTTTGATGCTTCATCAAAAGTTTTAGGTATCATACAATTTTATTCAAATTAGTAAGAAAAGAATTAAAATTTTCTTTTCTACACTTAAACTAGATAATTCCACAATGTTTACGTCAATACACTATATTTGACCTTAGAATCAAGTATTAAGAATCACTTAATATTTTTAGCACACTTTGTCTATTCCAAGAAGACCTTCTTAGATTAACTTCACTCTGACTGTCTGGAATCTCACTTTGGTATTTCAAAACAATTTCATTAAACGCTTGAATGAAAAAATTGTCATCACCTCTCAGATCTTCTTTATCACTTACTACAAGTGTTTACACTTTCCTCTATGACCCCTGACTGCTTCTTTCTGCTGGTTCACTGTCATCGAGGATGTCCCCCTTCATCCCATCTAGTGTTCCTAAATATTTACTTACAGTACCTCCATATGACATATGGTCCTGTGCCCTCACCAATTTCAGAACTACCTTATCTCTCCTATCAACATATACAGGGTTCACTTGACTTAGACTCATCCGCATCACAATTGAAAAAATAACAAGCGACTATATTTTATCACACCAAAAACCACATTTTGATATTCCTTACACACTAAACTATAATCTTAAAAGGAAAACTTTTTCATAAAACTTCACATCCCTAGAATAGAAAACCTTTTTATCATTTCAAGAACTGAAAAGCTTATACCCCACTTTATCATTGAGTAACCAATACAAACATAGATTATTCAGACCTAGATGAGAATATTGTCAGTCATTAAGCACAGTACACAAAAAAAAACAAAGCAGCACAAAAGTTTTAAGCATGGGAGAGACATGGTTACTCTATTAAAAAACAAGTTCTTAATAGGTGAACTTTCCAGACCAAGACAGAGCTAGGCAACCTATTAATTAAGATACACAGTCTGTTTAAAATACTCTCAGTCCACATGTTCCAATGGCATAACAAGCCCCCTGT
The DNA here is from genome assembly GCA_026074375.1 of Tanacetum coccineum. Lineage (NCBI taxonomy): Eukaryota > Viridiplantae > Streptophyta > Magnoliopsida > Asterales > Asteraceae > Tanacetum > Tanacetum coccineum. The sequence goes on from BQNB010160986.1 coordinate 9,194, forward strand.
AACATGAGGGCTTATTACCTACATTTAACCAACAATGCTATGCTTCCTCTCAGCACAAAACAAACCATTTGACTGAGAGGGTGTATGGACCAAAGAGTCTGATGAAGTATACACCCTTTCCTTTACAAAACTTGATTCCATGTTTCTCTGATCATTATAAACTCAGATACATTATCACTCCTAAACACTTTTATTGTCTTATCAAATTGATTTTAACCAAAATTATAAAAGATCACAAATAGATGGAATACTTCATCTTTCCCTTAGTAATAAGATACCCATACAGCTCGTAGTCAAAATCATCCCACACAAAACAGTAAAAATTACTATAACCTCACACACACGCTTGAACCTTAGGGTCCCCCACACATCTATAGATGAACAAGTTTTAAATTGTCCCAATGAGCCTTGGACTTATGCTACACTTAAAAGGAAAATGGTTCCCTAGTTACTGTTTAGGCCTTATGCAAACATCACAGAACAATGTCTGTATTACTACTTTTCAAAATCAAGTTTAGTTTTTAAAATGCTCAGAACTTGGTCAGCAGGATGACCAAGTCTTCTATGCCAGATACATTTAGACAAACACATACATCAATATTATTATTAACAAGTCTTTTTACCTGAACATATAGAAAAATAACACAGCCCATTATACATCTCACCTAACTACCGAAGTCCCCACTTGGGTCCTTTCAGAACAGCAATCCTGAATAACACAAGTATTATCATCAAAAATCACTCCTCAAACTTATTATCTTTACACACATTTTGAATGCACAGATATAAGAACTGACTTTCATATCCTGCACACCGAATAACAACATCATAAATTAACAATTTTGATCAGTTCTAACCTAATACTATTGAACCCATATGGGTGACCATAGCCTTAGTGCCATTTGGGTGGCCAACTGTCATGTTAAGACCAGAGACTTCTACCAAATTAAACATATTCAAAACAGTATACGTCATATTTACGACTTTGCACCAAATCAATTATCCACCCAACACTACAACTTAATGACCTTATGTTATAAAAATGAAATTAAAAAACCTTGATGAACAAAAACTAATCACACAATTTATACCTACAATATTGGCAGGCATACTGCTGGAACCTAATTTGTCACTAATTAAGGCCATCAACTTCTTAAATTGATCATCAGTGAAAGAATTACTAGTTGAGTGGTCCTTACTACCTGAAACAGAGTTACTACTAGAACAGATTATTAAATACCAGATTATAATTATTCTTTTTAAACTAACAGAGGTATACCCACTCAATTCAAAATAACACCTAATCAGCAGAGGTCCAAATCATATTACAGTGAGTACAAACCAAGTTAGGCCTGTTTAACCTTCTAGACTGATTATTATTATTATTATTATTCCAATTAGAAGTATTTCTTGTATTTGGTCTAGCCACAAAAGCAGAATTACCAGTTTTAGAGGTACTGGAACTCTGTGAACCCCTATGGGATTCATCCCTAGACAGAGTAGCAAATGCTCCTCTGACATCAGGAAGTGGATCAGATGTGAGAATTATGCTTCTTATAGGAGCATAAACCTCATCAAGTCCCATAAGAAACTGCATCAACTTAATGAGTTGATTATGTTCCTTCGACACAAATATTGTCAGATTTTACTCCACAAACACAATTAGGCAGATTGCAAGTGAGACATACTGCCTTCAAATCCAAAGAGCATTGAAATTTGTGACATAATACTCAGACAAGAAGACCCAGACAGGGATAGAGAATGACATATATTCATAAATAATGCATATTAACAATCACAGAACCATCTGTTTACATTGGTCCTTCTAATTCATGCCAAAACAACCTTAGCATTCATTTAGAAAAAACCTGATCCCAAAAACCACATCTAGAAAACACAAACCATAGAACCTAATCAAACCACAGAAAATACAACCTATCCATTGTCTTCTTGCATAAAACCTTCTTCTGAAGGCCTAACCAACTTACCATTTATAAAACCAAGTTTATTTTTAGTATGAATAGCAATTGTTAAAGCAGCCTTCCAAACTTTATAATTTTCAGTACCTTCAAGTTTAAAATTGATTAAAGGTACTCCACTAGTATCATTACTATGCAAGAACAATGGATCATACTGATCAATCTTATCCTCTTTAGAACTAGATGCTTGCCCCTTATCCTTAGAGAGCTTTTCACCATCAAACCATAATGACATAATGATCAAAAAACAAGACAACACAAATAAAATAGATATTAACACAAATCCAACCAGAATGCGGTAAGAAAATAAACTCAAAAATAAGTGTGACAACAGGGTATACACCTACTATCAGTTGCAAATTGAAACCAGGATTCCTTGCTTCTTATAGAAGTAGGTCAAGATTCACCTTAATAGTACCAAGAATGGATGTATACACAAGAAACCAAACAACTAATTTTTGAGTTTATTGAACCAAACACCTTCAATCACAAATAATCCACCAATCACAAAACCACAACAAATCCCTTAAACTAATCCCTTCGCCAATCAACTACAAAACCTAACAAAAACACACCAAAGAGATTAAAGCGTGAGAGGTGTTACAGAGCACGTAAGTTAACACAATCATCCTAATAAGAGACAAAGATGTCACACCAACCAGCAAGCCAACCAATGCCCAACACAAGATGCAGCATAAACTACACACCCTAATTGAAGACGAATAAAACACAAGAACACATAACACACAACCCTTGTTGATGAACGGGAACCATATAGGAATAAAACCCCCAAATTTTTAGAAACCCTAAATAAATCATGATTAATCACAAATCACTCAAGAATTAAACAAATCGATGAATTCAAAACACTTATTACAATCAATTATCAACTCACCAAACCAGATCTGAACGTCAAACAACACAAAAACCCACAAAAATAATTTGAACCCTAATTTTTTCACGTTAAAACGCAACCGTTCATTTGTATCAAAGCCAACCTAGGCTCTGATACCAATGTGAAAACGTATACAAAGATCAAGAAAAAACACCTTTTATGAATACCAACCAAATCCTCCCCTTTTATTTTTTTATCACAAACAATCATCTAACCACTTCAAATGCATGTTAATTAGTTTTCTTGCACTGTCAGAACTGAAGACAAGAAACAAACTCTAAACTACAATCTTCAAATCTCAACAGGACACTGAGAAGAGAAAGATGAAACAAACAAAACAATTAAAACAACAAGAATTAAAAAATTGAAATTTATAACCCTAAACAGATATAGAAACTATAGATTATAAGAAACTCAAAGTTTCACTTTTTAAGGCCCTCCTTCACATAACTTTAAGCCCGCTCAGACTTTCAACATGCACCATTATGAAACCCTGCAGTAACAAATACAACAACAATAGTAAAACCAAATAAACAAATAACTTACACTTCTTACCCTTTGTATTTTGATTACCTTTTCATCATTAGTGCCTTATTTACAGGATTGGGCCTTAATCAATTCTCGAATATAAACGACCGTTTGTAAATTAACTCACAAAATATGATTCTTTTTCCTTTTCTAATTATTTAGTAAAAAAAAAAAAAATAGAATTTTAAATTTTCTTAAACATACACATTTTAAATTTTCTTATACATGTTAGTCCTTTATTCGTTTTTATATAATTTTTTTTCTAATTATCTTTTTCTTTTCTAAAAATATGTTTTTTTTTCTTGCACCATTATTCCTTTATCCGTTTTTGTTTTTTTTCTTGCACCGTTATTCCTTTATCCGTTTATATATATATATTTGTATACATTTTTATACACGTATGATAATTAAATAATAAGAAAATTTAAAAAATAATTAGAAAAGAAAAAGAAAACATGTTTTTGAGTTAATTACAAACGGTCGTTAGTTAAAAGGACTAACGGTGCAAGAGATGACTTTAAAACGTATGATACAGAATTTGAAAGTTGAATAGGTATTGTGGTACTTTTTTGAGTTCGTGTTTGATAATGGCTCAAATGGGAAAGTACGTTGCTATTAAATGTCATTAACCCTTTCTTAAAAGTGATCAGACCATACGAACACTTACCATAAAGTGTAACTAACCATGGGGCATAAATCTTGTTCAAACATGGTAGTTGGTACCAAAAGATATGAGCATTATTTACCAACTTCACCTTTCTCTCCACTTCTCCATTAATAAACTTGTCTCGATTCTCTTCGAACATAAATTCTAACAAACAAAATCTCCCAAAAACGAACAAACAAATTCAATTCATATAAAGGTTGTTTCCTCGCTCCAATGCAATTGCTTTTTTATTCAACACAATTAGCTGTCAATATTGACACATCAAGTTATCCTAAACCTATTGTACTCTACTCTTAACCAGTGACCAAAACCTATACTTAAAAACTATTTATAACGTGACACGTCATCAAAATGTGCATATCGGTACACTTATTGAAAATTCGTTGCTATTGTACAGCTTTTAAAGAGTACACGTACCAAATCGATAAATTTAAAAAACTTTGTTGCTATTTTACGGCTTTAATCCCTATTTTAAAATTCTTTGTAATATCAGTTAAACAATTTTGTAAGAGAATGTTATATATCAATAACGTCATCTGCCTAATTTACCTCGTTTATGATTTATACTCTCAATTCTTTTTGCCAACACTAACATATTACATGAAGCCAATAGCCATTAGTCATACTATTTGCAGCATTAGAAACTCATGCAATAAACTGCGCAAAAAACGCATCTTGCTCCTTTGGAATTTGTATCATCTGCTTCTTCAGTGTGTTCAGCTCCATGTAAATTTTTTCATTATGTGAATGTGATGTATCATCCGTGAAAAATTAATGAACCAATCCTTTCACTTGAATCCCGCTGAACCAGGTTCCTTATAACCAACTTTGTCTTTCATTTCCCTTCTCAACCGTCTTACATCACTCCACATACCAGCAGAAGCATAAAGATTCGACAAAAGAAGAAAAATAGACTTGTTTTCAGGCTGCAAAGCCATAAGTTCTCTTGCAGCAAGCAACCATCCCGATATCTACACTGCCAGAAATATTACATGCGGATAACAGAATATGCCATATTCGGGCATCAGGGATCATGGGCGTGTTATCAATCAGTTTCTTGGCATCATCTAATTTTCCAACTTTACCAAGCACATTAACCACACAAGCGTAATGTTCTAAACATGGGATAACTCCATGAAGATCAAACATAGAATCTAAATGATTACGTGCTTCTTTTACTAATCCTGCGTGAGAACTGTTGTGATTTGATAACATGTTAACCATTAACACTACGAGTACGCAGCGGATATGGATCTAGTTTGGTTCATATGATTAACACATAATAAATAAACAAAAGGGAAACATAGGAAACTAACCCTTGAAGTCAACAACAATTGAAACTTAGTGGATAAGCTTCCACCAAGTGCTCACACAAACACGTCTAACAAGCACGCCCGAATGCTAGTCCTACTTCACGTAACACCAATACAACCTTTGTATGCTAAACCTACTGAAAATCAATCACCAAAAC
>BQNB010160989.1:0-10420 GCA_026074375.1 Tanacetum coccineum
GCCATAGAACTTGGTAGTTTCGATGCTATAATTGGTATGGATTGGTTGGTAAAGTACCAAGCGATCATTGTGTGTGCCGAGAAGAATATTCGCATCCCCTGGGGAAATGAAACTCTAATCGTTCATGGTGACAGAAGTAACCGGGGAAATGAGACACGATTGAACATCATCTCGTGCACCAAAACTCAGAAATATTTGCTAAAAGGATGTCATATCTTTTGGCACATGTTACTATAAAGAAGGCGGAAGACAAGTCGGAGGAGAAGCGACTTGAGGATGTACCCATTTTTCGAGATTTTCCCGATGTATTCCTTGAGGACTTGCCGGGTCTTCCTTCGACTTGACAAGTGGAATTTCAAATCGATTTGATACCTGGTGCTGCACCCGTAGCTCGGGCGCCTTTTCGATTGGCACCTTCTAAAATGAAAGAGTTGTCAGAGCAACTAAAAGAATTATCTGACAAAGGCTTTATAAGACCTAGTTCCTCACCTTGGGGAGCTCCGGTCTTGTTTGTCAAGAAGAAGGACGGATCGTTTTGAATGTGCATTGATTACCGAGAATTAAATAAACTGACAGTGAAGAACCGTCATCCACTCCCAAGAATTGATGATTTATTTGATCAGCTTCAAGGGTTGAGTGTCTACTCGAAGATCTACCTAAGGTCGGGTTATCACCAACTGAGGGTTCGAGAAGAAGACATTCCAAAGACCGCTTTAGGAACCTGTTATGGCCATTATGAATTTCAAGTTTTGCCATTTGGTTTGACAAACGCACCTGCCTTATTCATGGACCTTATGAATCGGGTGTGCAAATCATATCTAGATAAATTCGTGATTGTCTTTATTGACGATATTCTGATATATTCAAAGAACAAGCAAGAACACGAAGAGCACCCTAAGCTAATCTTAGAATTGCTTAAGAAAGAAGAATTGTATGCCAAATTTTCCAAGTGTGAATTTTGGATTCCTAAAGTACAGTTCCTAGGTTACATAATTGATAGTAAGGGCATTCACGTGGATCCCGCCAAGATTGAATCCATTAAAGATTGGGCATCTCCTAAGTCACCAACGGAGATTCGTCAATTTTTAGGTCTTGCTGGGTATTACCGGAGATTCATTGAAGGGTTTTCAAAGATCGCCAAACTAATGACCAAGCTTACTCAGAAGAAGGTCAAGTTTTTTAGGGTGATAAACAAGAAGCAGCTTTTCAGCTGTTGAAGCAGAAGTTGTGCAGTGCACCAATCCTGGCTTTACCAGAAGGAAGCAAAGATTTTATCGTATACTGCGATGCTTCAAAGAAGGGTTTGGGCACTGTGTTGATGCAAAGAGAGAAGGTGATTGCTTATGCACCATGCCAGCTAAAAATTCATGAGAAGAACTATACGACTCATGATTTGGAACTTGAAGCGGTAGTGTTTTCTTTGAAACTCTGGAGACACTATCTGTATGGAACCAAGTATACGGTGTTCACGGATCACAAGAGTCTACAACACATTCTTAATCAAAAGGAGCTGAATATGAGGTAGCATCGTTGGTTAGAATTACTTAATGATTACGATTGTGAGATTCGTTATCACCTGGGGAAAGCAAATGTTGTCGTTGACGCCTTGAGCAGGAAGGAACGAGAGCCACCATTAAGGGTTTGAGCCTTAGTCATGACTATAGGTTTGAATCTCCCCAAACAAATTTTGGATGCTTAGAATGAAGCACGAAAACCAGAGAACATCAAGAACAAAGATGTTGGAGGTATGTTGGTTAAAAATTCTAAAGATCCAAAGAAATTTAGAACGAAAAAGTTGGAACCCCGTGCGGATGGAACTCTATGCTTCAATGGCAGGAGTTGGTTACCATGTTATGGCGACTTGAGGACTATGATTATGCACGAGTCCCACAAGTCAAAATACTCTATTCATCTAGGTTCTGACAAAATGTAGCAAGATATGAAGAAGTTATATTGGTGGCCCAATATGAAGGCAAACATCGCCACCTATGTTAACAAGTGTTTGACTTATGCTAAGGTCAAAGCTGAGCATCAGAGGCCATCTGGATTGTTGGTACAACCCAAGATACCTGAATGGAAATGGGACAACATCACTATGGATTTTGTCACTAAGCTTCCTAATTCGTCGCAAGGCTACGACACTATTTGGGTGATTGTTGACCGACTCACTAAGTCTGCTATCTTCGTACCCATGAGAGAGACTGATCCAATGGATAAACTTGCAAGAATGTACCTAAAGGAGGTTGTTACGAGGCATGGAATACTTGTTTCAATCATCTATGATTGCGACCCTAGGTTCGCATCCAAATTCTGGAGGTCACTTCAGAACGCTTTGGGTACTAATCTGGATATGAGTACTGCGTACCATCCACTATACAAGATGGGCCAAAGTGACGGAAGAAATGCCAAACTCTCGAGGAATGTTACGTGCTTGTGCGATCGACTTTGGAAAAGTTTGGGTTAACCATTTGTCATTGGTCGAGTTTTCATATAACAACAGTTATCATGCTAGCATTAAGGCCGCACCATTCGAAGCACTTTATGGTCAAAAGTGTCATTCACCTGTTTGTTGGACCGAAGTTGGAGAGGCTCAAATCCTCGGCCCAAAATTAATTCAAGAAACGACCGAAAGGATCGTTCAAATCAAGCAAAAGATGCAAGCCGCCCGTGATAGGCAAAAGAGCTACGCCGATTTAAAGCGTAAGCTGATGGATTTCCAAGTTGGGGATAAAGTTATGCTGAAAGTTTCGCCTTGGAAAGGGGTCGTACGTTTTGGAAAATGGGGGAACTTAAATCTCAGATATGTTGGACCTTTCAAGGTAATAGCAAAGGTTGGAGATGTTGCATACTAGCTTGAGCTCCCAGAAGAGCTAAGCAGGGTTCACAATACATTTCATGTATCAAATTTGAAAAAGTGCTATACCGACGAACCGTTAGCTGTTCCGTTGGATGGACTTCATTTTGATGACAAGCTTCAGTTTGTTAAGGAACCCGTCGAGATCGTGGACTGTGAAGTTAAACGGTTGAAGCGAAGCCGCATCCCATTAGTCAAGGTTCGATGGAACTCCAAGCGAGGCCCTGCGTTTACGTGGGAACGAGAAGATCAATTCAAGGAGAAATACCCACAGCTATTTGCAAAGACCGCACCGTCGACAAGTGCCGCGTCTTGAGCCTTGAGGACAAGGCTCACTTAACGGGGGAAGTCTATAACACCCCGTGTTTTAGGGTCATTGACGTCGTCAATAAATTCATAATGTACTTTTATATTGTACGCGTTTGCTTTAAATCGTAAACGTTAAGTTAAATCGCGTAAGTCGAAAATGATCATTTAATATAAACGGCGTTCATACAATTTAACGTTTATCATCAAGCAAAGTATTAAATAATTATTTGAGAAGTAATTAGGCTTTGTTCATTTGTATTTTTATTGGTTGCGTAATTGACACGTTTCGCGATAAATTCTGTTTAGGCATTCCCGGAGCCACTGAAAACTATTCTATGCTTCAACAAATTACCCACTTTATTACCCAACTACATAAAAGTCAATCAAAAACTTCCCAAACACTTGTGTCCGTTATTTCTTTCAAAAATGCACTAAGTTTGCAAGTTGAGAACATCTTCCATGTTTTCTTAGGTGTTCTTAACTATTTGGGAACCAAATAGATATTTTCAAGACTATGACCAAGTCTTTCCTTAATTCCTCTAATAGATTTTCCCTAAGAATTATTATTTGCACACATATAAATGCCTAACTACCAAATGAACTGATACATATCATTTACCAAAGGTGAAAAATCAAATAAACTCTCCCATTTCACTCCTACACACCCACGGCTCATATCAACCTCCCAACTCAATCCATACAAAATTTTCTACATCATATACAAGCCATTACACATCATTTATAAAGATATACTAAGGTGTTTTACAAGGCCTTGGATAACCACTTGGTATAACCTTTGCAAGAGTATCTTAATAAAAAAAAAGTAAGATTTGGGTTTTCAAAACTAAATCTAGGGGTTGTTTTTTTTTTTATTTTTTTTTTTTTTTTTATTATTGCAAGCTCTTGGTTTAGAGGTCTAATACAAGTGGGTTTTGGTTTTGTGTGTTTTTTTTTTTATTTAAGCTATTATTAGCCATCATCATCATTCATCACTAAGGTTACCTAAAACCTTTATCTTTTCATTTTCATGATTTTATGTATATATGATGTTTATGTAGTAAAATCACCATTAGGACTTTTGAACATGTTTAATGGATAACCTACTTAGGATTATGATTTTGTGCACTTATGCATGTGTCATGTGGTTAATAATATCATGAAATAATGGATCTAAAAATGTTATACCATGTTGGTTAAGCCTAAAAAGTGATTTAATGCATGATTAGGGTTTTTTAGAGTTTACTTATGAAAGTTATGATTAAAGTGTCATTATGGACATGTTAACTTGGATGTGAGGACAAGATATGGACTTATGGACTTAAATATATGTAAGACATATAACATATGTAGTCATAAAAGACTTGTGGTAATTATTTAATAGAAAAGTATAAATAACAAGTTATATAAACAAGTGTACCCATTTATTTCAATGGGGCTGTTTTGGAGTGACTTTTAAAACATCCATATTATGTTTTAGAAATATATTACACCTCATGCGTTCTAAACAATGTAGAGAAACTGAAAAAGGTATTATTAATACACGAAATAAAGATTCGATAAGATACGATTTACTTATTACGGGTTTTATATAACTACTTTTATAAAAATTACTATTCATACAGAAAGGTATTATTTTTATAACTTCATAAATCAACAATTATAAAACTTTTCAAATACGAGACTCTGTGATCGAAATAATCGCTAAAAACGGAAATATAAGAATAAACTACGGACGTTTACGGGTTTTACGACAATTAAATCGATAAAAATATATATAAGGTCTGATGTGAACAGTAAATTTAATATTCACCAGTAGGTCCAAAATTCGAAAATGTCAATGTATGATAACTCGTCCTAATACGAAGGCGTGGGCATAAGAAACGTCAAAATCGGGCTTAAAACGCAAAAGTTATGCCAGTTTTACTAAAACGGTAATTTTAAACGTTTTTACTTATTAAACACAATTTTACCAAAATAAATAGATGGTGATGTAGCTACATAGACTTGTAAATGTTATTAGTTAAGCAAAGTGGTATATTACTAGGGAGTTTCACAATGGGACTCTTCGGGGTTGTTTGGGGTGGCATATCGACGGTGGTTGTTAGATTTACGATTAAAAGTGTCCTAGCTCCTCATACGTTCACTACATGACCTTTTAATTATGATAGCCCGAACGATAGTATAATGAGCTATATAGGAATATATGATATTGGTTAATCGAAGTACATGGTACTTATACGACGTATGTTAATCTAGGTTGCATTCAATCATTTACGTGACGCTTTATCTGTGATATTTGGATTCTCACTAACTCAAGGTGAGTTCATAGCCCCACGTTGTACATGGTTTTGTTTTATAAGTTTTGGGGTGGAAAACATGCATTTGTTTTATAATTGGACACAAGTGGAATATTTTATATTATGATTACGTGTTGCCTAAATAGCGATAACCCAAGTTGAGCCCATTATCATGAATGTCAAATTGCATAGGATGTTTTGTAGGTTGGTGAATTTACATTATGTGGGAGCGAATGTTATGAATAGATCTATTGGGATTGACATCCCCGTTCGGGTGATTAGCTATCACCAGGCAAACGAACGTATACCATGTCGGACTAAGGATGTTGTGGGTTAGAACATCAATACGGGCAATGTGGGCAATTTTATATTGCTATTTATTTATGTCGAGCTTCAGTGTCATGAGCTTAGTGCAACGTAATTACAACTACGTGATGCTTTGCATCTCCTGCATTATCATATACTTGGGGAAATATTGTGGTCCAAATATTATACGATTTATCAAACCTATGAATTCACCAACATTATTGTTGACGTTTTAAAGCAATGTTTTTCAGGAGGTCAGTAAGCACAAGGTGCAAAGGATTACATGCTGATTTTGTATTTTGGGATGTCATGCTTAAAGATATGGTTGAACTATATTATACGAATCATGTTTCATGAACTAGTATCTTTGTAATATGAATAATGAACAAGTTAAGCTTCGGGCTTTTGTAACAAATGTTTGCTAAATCCAATGTATCAGTTTAAACGGCTTTTAATGGTCATTCTATATATATATATCTTGTGTTATTGATCTATGATGTACCATCCCCAATTTACTATATTCCGCTGCGACCTATTTTGGAGGTGTTACAAATATAGCAGCGGAAGCTAGTCGGGGGTATTACTTCATGGAAACAACAATCATAATCATAGAAAATGACCCAAAAGAGACGTTTGTTCAAAAGATACGTTATCATTTATTTCAAATCAGAGTTTTACAAAGGCGGGTCCTAAAATCTAGTTACATATAATATGAATGATAACAAGTTTTTAGCCATCTTCAAGTCCATGCCACTCCATGCCGCAAGTTGCTCAATTACTTGAGAAAAACATGCTAAAAAGTCAACACAATGGTTGAGTGAAATTCATTGGTTTGATAAATAGTTTGAATACAAGTCATAGTGTAATAATTGTACAAACACTATTATTATGTAGATGTTGGGTATTGGTTATGATCTTGGGTCACGTTATTTTATACCCTTTATTTGTGTAAATTGCAACGATACAATTATATTAGTAATAGTGTATTATTGCGTTTATTGTTTAGTTTGGTCTGATTTGGTAATTGGTCTTAGCTCATGGCACACAACTGACTGTGTATGTATATTTATCCCAACATGATGTGATATATATATACCTTCGAGTCCATGCCACTCCGTACCGCAACTTGCTCAATTACCTGAGATAAACATGCTAAAAAGGGTCAACGCAAAGGTTGAGTGAAATTCATAAGTTTGATAAACAGTTTGAATACAAGTAATAGTGTAATAATTGTACAATACAATTATTATGAAGATGATATTGTTATGATCATGGGTCATGTTATTATATACCCGTTATTTGTATAATTGCAACGAATGCAATTATCATAGTAACAGTGTATTACTGCATTATCATCTTGTTTGGTCTGTTTGGTATGATTGGTCTTGTCTAGTATAGTATAGTCTGGTCTTGGTCTAAGCTCATGGCACACAAACTGACTAGTGTATGTATATACCCAAAATGATGTGATATATATATATATATAGAGAGAGAGAGAGAGAGAGAGATAATGGCCCTCGGTGTATGTACTTGCCATATACCTATGAAATTCAAATATAGTGTGTTTGGTTACCTATCCGGCTAACTCAAACAGGATTCGTCAATCCCGATAGATCTATCCACAATATTTGCGTTCATCCGAAAGTGATTAATGGTCCATGATAATGAGGGACTTTTGGCATAAAGTAACTTAGACATGAATTGTAATGGTATATCAGGATAGCATATAATCTGGTAAACACTTGTATTCATGGTTTAAGCATGTATAAGTCTTTGAAAAGTAATCACATTGTTATAAGGTAAACGAGTATGTAAAAGAGTTTGTAACAAGCATGTATCCCCCTCGCGGGTTTATAAAACATGTAAAATAAGTAAAGGCGAGGTTATGAACTTCACCTGATAGGTAGATGCAATAGCAAAGGTATATGAAGTGAAATGCGGCGGTATGGTAGTACGATGTTATCTACTCGGACGGAAAGTATATCAACTTGAAATAAAATGGCTTCAACATGCAATCACGCAACCTGAGTAAATATGTCAAGTTTTAGGAAGATTGTACTCTAGAACTTTGGTTCTAAGATTTATGAGTTTGATTGAAGAGTTTGGAAATATTGTATCACCGTTCGGGCCATCATAATTCAGAAGTCATTCATTAAACGTTTGAGGAGCTAGGGCACTTTAAATCGTAAACCCAACAACTCAGTCAGAACGTAATACCAAGATGAAACCTCTTAATATGAAGCTCCCTAGTATTGTGATATGATATAATCGGTTTTAAGCGTTTTGATCAATATCTGGAAATGTTAAGCACGTCAAGCGTTAATTAAAGTTATGTTTTGTAATGTTTTGAATATGATTTTATACTTTTTCAAAATGTTACATTTTAGACCCTTGAGTTTGAAAAGTGGCAGAATATACCCTTGGAGTTTGCATTTTTACGACTTTGGTCCTTCAACTTTAAAAGATATACCAAGTAAACCTTGGAATTTGGAAAGTGACATAATAGACCCCTATAGTTATAACTTTGATAAAATGACATTTTCAGTATTTAGTCCTTTTTAGTTATAAGTTTTCAGAAAAGTTACAATATATAACTCCCCTGCATGGATAACGTTTACAACACAAGTTCCGAACATTGCCATGCATCCTTATTTAACATTCCAAAGACATTTGCAGGTTATATAGCTTATTAATATAAGCTAAAATATGAAGGTTTTAACGTAACGAAAGTTTAGAAAAAGGATCCGTTAAGCTAGAAATCAAAACGGGTCGAATTAGGGTTTTAAAACAAAAACGCCTAGGTTTTTAATTCAAATTCCTTCAAGACTTGATAAAGTGGTTATTATAATGTTAGATAAGATTATTATGATAGATTATAACAATATTTTACAAGTTTAGCTTATGGATTAAGTAAAAACATAAAATTAGGGTTTCATGAGCTCGGTTTGGATCAAAAAGGTAAAACACATATGTTTTTTAGTTCAAAGATTTTAACAGTAGTTTAAGCATGATCATATGAACATTATAAGGGTATGAAAATAGAATGTGAGCTTATGGAACCTGGTTTTGAGCTTATAGCTTGGAAATGGGTCAAAATTGGGACTTTTAGCTTCGTACGCCTAGAATAACGACTCCGGGGCATCAAGGCTTCAATCTTTCTCTTGATTATTGTTCTTGGGACCTCTTAAGAACTTCTTGAGCAGATATTTTTTTCTATTGTGGGTTATAGAAGAAGATGTGGGGGATGAGTAAGAATGAGGGGTGTTCGCCCCTATTTATACCCATTTTGGAACTTGGTGGCCAAGTTTGAGGGGGTGAGGTGTCCAATATCTGATGGGGTTGTATTGGAGGGTCTATGAGGGTGATGTGGTGAACCTATGGTGCAAGGTGGAGGTTTGTGGTGGTGGATTCTTGGCCCTATCTCATCCGCGACATTAAGGAGGTGACAAGAGGGATTTTTGGCCAAGAAATCACATGGTGCTTACAAGTAGGTGATGAAGCTACTTAAATGAGGTGCTTGGGATGTAGTAGGTGCATCATCAAGGCGCTTGGATGCAAAGTTATCCTTGAAATGGTTCAAAAAGAAAGAAAATTGTATACGGGTTCAAGTAGGGCTCGAATTGGGTTTTCTTGCTTAAATTTCGTGTACACTTGTTTAATAACGATGGATTAATGATTACAATACTTGTATTAAGAGTTATTAACAAGATTTGATAGGTTGTTTGGGTTTAAAATAGGTGAAAATGAGTAAACGGGTCATAGTTTGAAATTAGGGTTCGTTTAGGGTTTTCTCGGTTTAATTCTTATACATAGTTGTTATAATGATGAAAAGATGATGGAATGTGATTTGTAATGTTGTAATTTATGTTATTACAACTTATTTGAGTAAGGGTTGAGGTTAAAAACGGATGAGAACTAAGAAACGGGTCACGGTTTACTATTTAGCTCGGGTTAGGGTTTCTAACTTAGATTTCTTGTTATTTCATGAATTGAGAATGAATATAGAATGTAAATGAAGTGCATGACTTGCTTGTAACTTATACTTGATGGATTGTACAAGTTTCCTTAAGAAAACGGAGGTAAAACGGCTATTTTGGATGGCGTGCATTAATGACTTGTACATTATGCTTTAAAGGACTTGTACCTTATTTTGGATGAAAAGTATATTCAAATGAGATGTTATATTGCTTGTACATGTGCTTTGATTGATTGTACATTCATCTTGGATGTTTACCTTACCCAAAATTAGGGTTTAGGCAATAACGTTAACGGTTAAAGCTCATTTGGTATTAATGTCGTGAAAACTACGTTAAATAGATAACGTATATGATAAAATAGATAATAGATCATTGACTTGGCATGTTATGATGTTTACTTGACATATATGTAAATAGGATTGCCATAAGTAGGTTGCGTAAGCTTGTTAACTTTAGATATGCAAGTTACATTGTATATTAAGAGATTAAAGCAAAAATTTCCCTGTGAAAAAGTGATATATATAACAAAGAGATATTACATTGGTGAAATTTGTGGGTTGTTATATTAAATATTCTTAAAGTACTTCGGATGAAGTATTTAAGTTGTCACTACACGGAATGGAACACGGACTAGAATTGAGACAGAAGAAAGAGAAGCGGACTAAGATGATTTATGG
>BQNB010160990.1:0-14733 GCA_026074375.1 Tanacetum coccineum
ATGACCGGTACCACAAAGTCAAAACAACAAAAACTATAAAACTGTTAATAGAAACAGTTAACATAATTTTGACAATTTGCAGCCTAGATGATCAATTCTACTAACAACTCAAGGCCCAAATTTGCTTTGTTAAGATTCAGTGGTAGGAAACGTTTAGCACAAAAGAAACAACAACATATTTGATCACCTTAAAGATTCCAAAAGACTTGAACAGAAATGCTACTGCTATTAAACGAAACTAATTTTTTTAAGCTTTTGATTATTAAAGAAACTCAACACTTAATGGTTAATGCGAAGCAATAATCACTCGTGGTTTCCTTGTTTAACATTCGAACCAAGCTAGATTCAATTAAGCAAAACGAAAATATTTGATTTAAGCTAACTACTTAATGAGATCCACTACTTTTATTTATAATAAGCTATGACAGAAGCTGAACGAAGTAAGCTGCCGAGAATAGAGGATCCGAAATAAGCACTCATCTTAATTTTTAAGCTAACGAAAATTTGATTTAAACTATATAAGCTCAAGTTAAAACGAAAAAACTATGCAAAAGCTTTTCAAATCAGAAAAGATGAGCTTCTGAAAATAGCAAAACAATTTAAGCACGACAATAAGCCAAATCTGAGCTTATTTGGGCTTATTATTTCGAAAATCCTTAAAAACTAAATTGATTGAATCGTAAAAGCTTAGAAGAGCTTATAGGAGTTTATCATTTAGCTTTTGAGAACTTTTGATACTAATAAGCCACTGAAATAAACACGAAAAAATAGCTTAATGAAAAAGCCACACGAAAAGAAATAAAAACGAGAGAATAAGCACCATATAAGCAAAACGAAATCATTAATCAACTTCAAACCATCTTTAATTCATTATCACAATAAGCTTGAGAAATAAGCAAAGTACATTAAGCAGAAAATTAGAAATAAGCTATTACAAACATGAAATAAGCTAAAAACTTAAAAGCTAAACTAAAAAACTAACTACCTCCCTCCAATATGAAGGGTGGCGAGTGACCATTTATAGCCAAGAAAGGGGTGAAAGTGTAATTTTCTCCCCCATCATTAGAGTGATTATTAGCCAATCATTGGCATTCATTCGGTGTCACACGGATTGGTGTTTACATATTTTTGATCCAGCCGCTATTTTGAGGCCACGTGTCCCATCTTATCTGCTTAAATTAAACGCACCCTCTTTGAACTGTTGGATCATTCGTGCTTCTTCAATTTGAATTGTGATATATAACTAACACAAGCCCGCCACGTGTAGCAAGATCATTCGCCCCTTTTAGCACTAGTGGGATTGCATGTGACCTTTAGGAATTATTTAGGTGCACATGACTTTGACGTCATGATGATGTCACACCCATTTAACATTCAGTTTTAATTAAATCCATGTTGGGCTTTTAAATGGGCTTATGCTAGTTTGGGCTGGTCCGACCCATTAAATGGGATACGGGCTGGCCCACTAAAATCCGAGGGCACCGTTGGACTCGTATTCTTGCGCTCTTTTCATTCCCGTGCTTGGTTTTGTCTGCTTTGTCCTTTGTTTTTGTTCATTTCTTTAATATCCGTACCTGCACATACACAAACACAAAAACAAGCATATATTTGCCATTTTTATTATGTTTTTGGTCTTTTGGGTTCGTTTTTCAAGGTAAAAGATATGTATAAAATAGTGAATACCAAAATGCAAATGGGATCGATGATGGCTTATACACCTTTTTAAATTGATACTAACCACAACCTATATATCACGAGTTAATCATAAGTCATTTGGCTGGCACGCAACTATAGTTACTCACGAGTCACAACTTGTAGTTTGCTTGCTCTTATATATAAATATTTGACGGAAATATTGTAAAATTCATCTGGACAATTATATTTACTATTCAGATCCAAACAACCCGTTCTTATGTGAACTGATCTACTACCATTCTACCAATTAATAAACCTTATGATAAATACTTGAAATAGTTATATATCAGCCCTATGATGCTATATATTTTCTTGCAGATACACAATGAAATACACGAAAAAAACTACAACTTGACATTTGCTACCTGATGTCAAAGTGTGTGATTCTTAAACCTACAATAGTAATTCTTTGAGGATCTGATTTCATCTACCTGATGTCAAAGTGTGTCTATTGCTTCTTAGGAAGATAGAAAGAAAGGTACATGCCTTCATTATGATAGTAATGTGACAAGTAATAGGTGCCTAAATAATACGTTTGTCACAAGTTCTTGTGAATTGATTTTAGTCTTTGGAATTGTGGTGTTTTATAGTATATCTTCCTCAAAGGGGAAATGTTCAGTAGCTTATTTGTAAAGCGTGTTGGAATTTCAGTAGCTTATTTGTAAAGCGTGTTGAATTTCAGTAGCTTATTTGTAAAGCGTCAATTTCTCACCTCATGCCCTGACGTCGAAAAGTTATAAAACCCATAAATTTCATTTTCTCTATCAAATGCACCAATCATTGTTGTTTAATATGATGTAGTAATTTGATGAATCATGACTTTTAAATATCAAAATCTCTAACATCATTGCTTCCTAGGTTGGGGAAAGAAAGAATAGCGACAAGGTCTATTTCGCTTATGGAGATTATGCAATGCATTGGTCTCACTATCAGGTTGTCATAACTCTTTCTATGTTTTACTCGCCAAGTGTTTGCTTCAATGCTTGAACTGGCCAAAAGGTTAAGGCATAGGAGACAAACATTTTACATGTACAGAGTGATAGACCTGTTGTTTAAGGCATAAACCATTTAATACATTAAACCTAAGTTCAATCCTTAGTCTTTCAAGATTTTTTATTTTATTTTTATAAATAGAATGGATAGTTGGATAACGTATCCACATTGCTTTGATAATGCAGTCACCATGTTTTCTTTTTAAAATGTTCCCTACTTCACTTGAAGAGTAGTAGGGCAGTTTCTCTGTGAAAAATACATCTTAGCTTTCAAATGATTGAGAAAGTATGTTTTAATGTTTTAATTCATCTTGGCCCATTAAGTTATATCAAAACTGAAGAATCGGCTAACCCGTTCTGAATTGTTAGTTAACCGTTTTGGATGGCATAATTTCTTTTCTATTGTTGTACATAATTGGAGTGCATAGTTAGCATTGATTTTGTCACATTGTTATCCCTGTAATGACTAGAGCTTTTTGCACCTATATACATGGTAATATCTAGAATCCAAATCAGTGTCATGAAAGTAATTAAGAACTAATCGATATTCTGAACTGTCCACTTAGTGATACATATGATAAATATAATTTTGGAGTTTTGTATGAAATGATAAAATATAATTTCCCATTGTTTCTTGAATATGAAAGAAATTTGCTGTTAAATTTAGTTTATTTAAAAAGTATTTTGTTGTCACCACATGGGTTTGATGTTTGTACACATGTACGGTGATATGTTATAGTAGCTTAGTTGTAAAGCGTGTTCATGTATATATCGGTGCCAAAATTTGCAGATGATAGAATCATATGGATGAAGAAGATGAGGTAAACCATTTAAAAACATCTGCTTATTAGTGTTTGCTAATAGTGATGGTTGTAGCCGGCATTTGGTGTGGACACAAGTAATATGGGTGGTTGTTGTTTGGATTGGGGTTCATTTGGTTGGTAGAGTTTGTTCAAATATATAGCCAAAGTGTAGGTTGTCGTAGTTATGGCTAAGCAACAAATCATAGTGTTTTATCATTTCCATTTCTTCTCAAGTTGTTCATGATACAGCTTTTAGTGTTTAAGATTTGCTTAAGAGCACCAGGTACATATCCTTACTAATAAGATTTAATGAGCGGACCAGTTTATAAAGCTTTGTGGTCTTTGTTAACGATAGTCGTTATATTATTGATATCCATATAATGCTTTAATTGTCTATAGATTTACATTATATATCTCGTGAATGTTTCATTATAATAAACGCAAAGATGTGTCGTATTTTTCAAGTTATTTCTATTTATAATTTTTTTATTACCACCCGCGAAACCCGCGGGTCTATAGTCTAGTATATATATATATATATATATATATGTGTGTGTGTGTGTATGTGTGTGTGTGTGTGTGTATATTTATATATATATATATATACATTTACATATACATATACATATACATATACATATACATATACATACATATATGATGAATAAAAATACTAAAAACTCATAAAGATTTTTATTTTAGTGATACACCTAAACTATCTAAACAATAGGTATTGGAGAGTCGATGGATCAGCTCATGAGCGCAAAAACAGGACATGGACGGGTCGTATAAGGTAAGTGTTTTAGATGCATAATATATAGATATTATAGATACAATCACAATGTGTATAACTAAATGACACCAAACTGCCACCCACAAGAACTTCTGTTCAGATTGTTCATCGAAATGTGTTTGTTAATTGGAATGTAGACGAATCACAAAAGATGTTGGAAGAAACACTTGCGTGGACATCAACCTAAAAGCCTAAAGAAATTCGTTGGGTTAGTGATAGATGTTTTCATTCATGAGTCCATGTTAATGATTCTAAAAAAGTAGAGCATTTAATAGGTTTTGACCCATTAACTTATGAATTGATCAATTTGGGCGAAAAGGGAAACGGTAGAAAGTTGCCCATGGTGGCATGGTCTATTTTTGATACAAACGTCCCGTTGAATGGTTTTAACCCGAGATTTAATTTAACATTGGTTTTTAAGAATTTCCAACGAGAAGGAAGAAAAAGCTGTTTTGTGGGTCGGCCAATGCTGAATCAGCCCATGTTAACGAACCGCTTTATTCTCAAATGTTTGGACTGAAGTGGCCAAACAGGCGGGTTGATTAATGGGTCGTGGAAGGTTTCAATTATAGTGCAGAGTGATTTGTGTGTTATATCTAATTACAAAGACCAAATCTGAACATTCTGTATTTTCTTTTATAAAAAGTTTTTGAGATTATATGCATTAAAAGTAAAGTTTTAGACCAGTTTAACCCATTTTATCC
This sequence comes from Tanacetum coccineum, assembly GCA_026074375.1. Classification (NCBI taxonomy): domain Eukaryota; kingdom Viridiplantae; phylum Streptophyta; class Magnoliopsida; order Asterales; family Asteraceae; genus Tanacetum; species Tanacetum coccineum. Next base: position 4,988 of record BQNB010160990.1, read on the forward strand.
ATTTTTACCCATTTTACCCATTTTTTGATCCGCTATTATCGTGTTCATGGGACTGAGTCCAATGCTATATCAATAGTCACATGTTCAGTATACCTGTTTAGCTTGGGAAGTAGTCAAAAGCTTTTAGTAATTTATATAATCGGTCTTTGCAAAGCATAGTAACCAATATTTTTGTGTCTGCAGGTGACAGTAAAAATAAACTCAAAGATGCACAAGGAAATTTAAAGCATGCTTTTATTGAGTTCTATGAAAAGCTTCGATATGTAAAGAAACACCCATTATTACAACAAACCAACCATTCCTTTTTGAAAGAAAAAATGCAAACAAACAGCCTTTTTTGACTGAAAAACCAGCAACCAAACACCCATATTGACAACAAACCAAACACCCCTTTTTGACAGAAAAAACAGCATCCAAACAGCCCTTTTTGACAGAAAAATCAGCATCCAAACACCCATTTTGACAGCAAACAATACATCCATTTCGACAGAAAAAACAGCAACGAAATACCCATTTTTACAGCATTCCAAACAACCTTTTTTGACAGAAAATCAGCAACCAAACACCTTTAAAGGATGGTTCAACGCTTCTATGACCCACTTCAGGATTGTCTCTCAATATTGGTTCATATGCATTCTAATGTTGGTTAATGCAATTGCCATTGTGGGACCAAAGATATGTCCTCCACTTCTTTTATTGAGGCACATTCTGTGATTGACATTGTGGTACAACAGGCAAGAATCAAGATGACAATGTTGCAGGTTATGTCATGAAAATGTAAGTAACCATATGTAATTATTTCAGAGTAATTACTTTCTATATTTTTGCATTGTGGTTCAATCAAATATACCAAGACAATATAATGGGATTCTGAGGCGAAGACAGTCAAGAGCTAAAGCAGAATTGGAAAAGAAAGTCGTTAAATCTATAAAGGACAAAGGTATAAGTTTTCACTCACTTTTTTTTATATTTGAAAATGATTCGTCTGTGGTATGTAAACACGTCGTTGTGGGTTAATTATTGCAGGGTCTACAAACATGTTGCTTCAAGTTCAAGTTACGTTTTTCGCAACAACGAAATACGGGTGTAGCTATCATAGTTCTGGCTCGAGGTATACAACTGAAAGAGATGAGGGGTGTTCAATTTATATTTTGTAAATGATGTACACATTGTGTGTGAAATGGAGAAAATATGTTTACTATGTCACTTACGTAAACAATTTTTCTTAGCCAAACGCCTATGTCCAACATAAGTTGATGTAAAACCCCGCGCTCCGCTTGTTGGGTATAAACTTTAAAGGATTAGTACACAATAATACAATATTTGGGGTTGTTGCTTTATCAATTATTGGGCTTTTGATATCTTTGTTCACTCTTTATTACTCATTTCTTTGGGCCAATACATGTAATGTAGGTAGAGGTGGGCAAAAAAACCGGTTTATGAACCGAACCGGAAAAAAAAACCAAAACCGGTTTGACCCAAACTAAACCGCCGTTTTATGAACCGGTTCATGTTTTTTAAATACCACCGGTTTGAAACCGGGTTTGAACCGAACCGGTTTATAAACCGATTTTTGAACCGGTTTTTTTAGAAAGGTTAAGAAACTAAAGAAGTACTAAAGGGTACATGCCATATTTAATATGTGACATGTGATTTTCAGATTCAGAATGACATTGTGTCATTGAAATATTGAATGGCCCATGTTTGTTGTATTCCTTTTCTAACCAAATGCAGGCTAAGAAACTAAAGAAGTACTAAAGAACATGCCATATTTAATAACTATATTTCATACATTTAATACTAGATGTCATTTAATAAGTAGAGGGTAGAGGCTAATACTAGATGTCATTTAATAAGCAAAAGACCATTCGCAGTCTAATAAGTAGTACCAATACTGTTTAGAGCTAGAGCTTAGAGTTTAGAGCTAGTGATAGACTGATAGGTAGTACCAATACTGTTTATCATACTTACAAATTTTCAACCGGTAAATTTTCAAAATTTGAAAATTTTAATTTTTTTCATACATATTATTTTAGTATAAGTAAAAGGGTTGGGTGTTGGGGTAAATTACACAGTCTCAAAACACAAAAAGAATTTTTCTAAAAACCCAAAAAACACTCTTAAAAAATGTCACTCATTGCAGAATCATCAACCGAACTTATCGTGGTTGAAGTCACAACGACGAAAAGAAACCCGGAGATTTGGGTAAACTACGATTTGTGTGTGATGTCGGACAATTTGAAAAGAGCGAGATGTAAGTAATGTAGCCATTTTTCAAAACAGGTTCGAACTCTACGTTGAGAACTCACATGAATAAAAGTTGTCCCGTTGTGAAAGCGGCGGCGAGTTCTAGTCCCATGGGAAATGATGGGTCGTTGTGGCAATACGAGGTGGATCGGGTTCGAGATAGGATGGCGAAATTTGAGATTCAAGAAACCTTATCGTTTGATCACTTCGACAATCGAAGAATGACCGATCTTATCAATGAAACGCTTCAACCTCGGTATTACCACGTATGTCGAGCTACCCTTAGACGTGATTGTATAAAATTGTGGGCTCAAGCAAAAAATGAATTGATTTTAGGATTTCAAAATTTAGAAACTAACATGTGATGTTTGGACTGCTCTACATGGTTCACTGGATTCGTATCTTTGTGTTACCGCACATTGGGTAAATCCCAAAACGTGGAAAATAATGAAGCGTACGATTGCCTTTGAATTGTTTGGATACCCTCATACCGGTGAAAATCTTTATGCTATTTTAGCTTGTGTCATCCAAATGTTTAATTTACAATAATTTTTTTTTCTATATCGTTCGATAATGCGTCGAACAACACCAGTGCGGTTGAAAAATTAATCATAAAATACAAACCGATTTGCAACGGTGTTTTTTTTTCATAGTCGGTGTGTAGCACATATCATTAATTTGGTTGTGCAAAATGGGTTAAGTGTTATTGAGCAAATTAAAAATGATTTTAAAGATATGTTAAAAGATGTTTTTAGTTCGAGTAATAAACGAGATAAATCATATATCAAGTTATGTAAAGATGTTGGGTCCATTTGCTTAGGTCCGAATTGGGACGTGGTTACCCGATGGAATTCCACTTACCACATGTTTGAATGTGCGTTGCGTCAAAGAATTACTTTACAATTGTTTCATGCACAACTTGCACGTAAATATAAGAAGATTGTGCCTTATCCCGACTCTCATTGGGAAACTATAGAACTTGTTTCGGAATTGCTTGACGTTTTTAAAACTGCTACCACTTTGTTGTCGGGAGTTTACTACCCTACAAGTTGTTTAGTTTTGAGTCAACTTTATTTAATAACTGGAAAATTAAACGACTTTGGAATGAGATTTCCAAATATGGTGGGGCCAATGAAAGAAAACTTAATCAAATATTTTAAAGAATTGCCTCTCGTGATAACTTGTTCCGCCGCTTTAAACCCGATTCTAAACCGGGGTGGGGTTGAAACTTTAATTAATAACATTGCTTATGATTTAGGTTTGAGCGACACAGACAATCATTATGTTTCTCGCTTTAACGCGGCTTTTGATGATTTGTTTCAAGTGTATTTAAATAAATATGGCTCAAGTGCTTCAAATATTCATTCTATGCATCTAGAGGCGGGTTCAAGTACTCATGGTTCTAACTCGTCAATACAAATGTATAATCTTTTAAGGAGTGAGAATAGAAAACGAGCTCGAGGTAATACACCTAGTAGCTAGCTAGGAAGGTATGGAGCATCTGACTTTTTGAGTCAAATGACCATTGAAGAGTTTAATAATTTAGATATCTTGGGTTGGTGGAAAACCCGAGAATCTCAATTTCCAATTTTAGCTGCCATGGCCATGACCTACTCTCGGTTCAAGCAAGTACAGTAGCTTCCGAATCCGCCTTCTCGGTAAGTGGGAGGGTTATATCACCTCAAAGAACAAAACTCACTCCCACTTCAGTCGAAGTTTGCATTTGTCTCAAAGACCACCTCGATAGCATGGAGCGGATTCAACACCAATCACCACTTGAAGGCGAATTGGAACAAGTTGAAGAACAAATACACGCGGAAGAAATAGCAATGAACTTGGCCGATCCTATCGATGAAGAGGAATAATTCAAGAAGACGTTATTTATGTTATGTATTTCTTTTATGTGTTTCAATTAATGTATCTCGTATTTCTGTTAATGTATTTCGTATTTTCTTTTATGTACTCTTTTTTTTGCATGAAAACAATATCTTCTTACTACCTGTGTTCTAAATTGTAACTTGTAAGATAATACTTTGAGTTTATCTTTTGAACGTGGAACTTTCATTAGCTCCAAGAAAAACTGTTAGAAGAAATCATGAATAAATCCATATGAATAAGTTAAATTAGGACATTAATTTTTTCCATGTTACAAGGCCATAATGAGAACTGCATACCTATTCGCATTTTTCCAGCATATTTATATCTCCTTTATATCCCTAAGCATATAAAACACTACTTTTATTATAAAGAAAACTTTGAATGCATAATTCAATGTAATACAGTAGACCATAAACCTCAAATACATATGAAATAGGATTGACAAAAACTATCTTGAACTTGACCACATGACTGTTCATTGTTTTCATGAAATTCAATACACTGAAATTCATCACTCGCCCATTGGAAAAAAAATTCATTACTCAAACTGGTTTACCGAACCGGTTTACGGCAAACCGGTTTGAATCGGTTCGTATCGGTTCAAGATTTTGGATGGGAAAACCGGTTTAAAACCGAATCGGTTTTAGCCAAAACCGGTTTACGAACCGGCTGATAAAAACCGGTTCGGTTTTTTTTTTAAAACGATTTTGTACACCTCTAAATGTAGGTACTTTTAGCATTCTCATGTCACGTCTCTTGAGTAGAAAAAGAAAAATGATTTGCTTCTTAAATATCATGTTGACAGTATATCTTGTTGCGCGTTTCATGCTTTAAAATCCTCGGCTATTTTGTAGACTTTCTCCACGTTCATATTGTTGCTAATGTATGACATAGTCTCAGTGACACCCTTGATTACGTCAACCATATTTGGAAGCATAGACCTTAGTAACTTACTTCATACTTGATAGGCCAGATTGGGGATAATTCCAAAAGTGGCCCAAAATCTAAACCCAAAATGCAACCCTAAGCCCAGAAACATCTTTTTTCCAAAACTGACCCCGAGCAACTTGGCTACTGGGTAACTCGCGTGCAGAATTTGACACGTGGCAAAAAAATACACATTTTTAGGGCAACTTGGTGTACTTTTTAGGGCAACTGTTGTACTTTTAGGGCAACTGTTGTACTTTTGGGTCAGTTTTGGAAAAAGATGTTCTTGGACTTAGGTTTGCATTTTGGGTTTGGATTTTGGGCCACTTTTGGAATTATCCCGCCAGATTGATACTCTTTACTTATACCTGGTGAAAATAGTTACAAGAATTATCATAACTATATATTCTGAAAAGAGATTTGGATGTGATGTTAAGTTAGTATCTACTATGTCTCCTTCCGCGGCACACCTTTTAATCTCACATATTTGTTTTGTATTGTCTCGTGCAAGGCCAATTCTCAGTCTTGATGTTTTTAATGGTTGTTTTCAACATTCTTTCCCCGCATAAACGTGCACATATGTTTATGAAGTCTTGACTCACTATGAATCTCTCTATTATACTTGCAACTACCTTAAAGTTTTTTATTAAACAATATATTAGTTGTTCTGTAAATTTTGATATATTTATTTTTAAAATGTTAGCCCGTATTATTGTATTTGTATTTGTAATGGGCTCTAGCCCACATCTAGAATCTTCTAATCACTTGTATATATTCCATCGGTTGATTAATAATAAGACACACAAATTATTTACCCTAATTGACATCTCCAATTCCTCATGTTTTCCTTGTTAGTCAGCATACGTGGCACCAGTGTCTTGGACATCCAAGACGTGAAGTGCTACGTCATCTTGTTTCCAATAATTTTATTTCGTATAATAAAGAGAAACCTCTCGTGCTTTGTCATGCTTGTCAGCTTGGCAAACACGTGAGGCTTCCGTTTGCCAGTTCTAATACTGTCCTTACTTCTTGTTTTGACATTATTCACTCGGATGTGTGGACTTCACCCATACCGAGTCTTTCAGGGTTTAAATACTATGTTTTGTTTTTAGATCATTATTCGCAATTTGTTTGGGTTTATCCTTTGCTTAATAAATCTGATTTTTTGTCTAAGTTTGTATTGTCCGTACCTATGTTCGTACTCAATTCAAGTGTGAAATTCATTCTTTTCAGTGTGATCATGATGCTGAATTTGACAACCGTAACCTTCAAAAACTTTTTGCTGACAATGACATTCAGCTTTGTTTTTCATGTCTAAAAACATCCCAACAAAATGGTAAGTCTGAACGCATGGTTCGTACTATCAATAACCTCATTAGAACCTTACTTTTTCAATTCAATCTTCTACCCACTTTTAGGGTAGAAGCCCTCAATGTGGCCACTCACCTTTTAAACTTTTTACCATCTACTGCCATTAACAATGGCATACCTTATACCCACTTGTTTGGAACAAACCCTGACTATAGCCTTTTACGTACCTTTGGGTGTTTATGTTACCTTCGCCTTCACACCAACCACAAGCTTGAACCATGTGCCACACCTTTAATCTATTTAGGACAAGCTTTCAATCATCGTGGGTATCGTTGTCTTGACTTAAAAACAAATAAAATCATCATTTCTCGTCATGTTACATTTGATGAGACCGTTTTTCCTTATGGCTCGACTAAACCCGCTTTACCACCCACCTATACCTTTTTAGACGACATACCCGATATTATCCCACCAACAATTCCCACCAATCCCGTTGTGCAACTCCCACCTGAACCCATCACTCCAATTCATAACACCCTGATCCAACACCACCCTGACCCAATTACCTACCACGCCCCAACAAATCTCACTGGCCCAAGTTCAAACCATCAAAAATCAAGCCCACTCACCGCCCCTATCTATGTCCGCGGTCCAACAACAAACGCCTACCCCTACTCAATCAACCGCGACCTGAAACGAACCTGTGGCTCAATCACCTATTATAATTCTAGATCCACCTGAAAACCCGAACCCGATTTCGGTTTACCCCATGGTCACGCGTTTCCGTGATAGGACTACTCGTCCTACCTAGCGTCTTAATTTACACGTGTCTTCCGTGTCCCGTTTACCAAAATTTTATCGTGATGCATTTAATGATCCAAATTGGCAAAATGCTATGTGTGATGAGTACAATGTACTTATTAAAAACAAAACTTGGACTTTAGTACCTCGATCACCGGACACCAATATTGTTCGTTGTATGTGGCTTTTTCGCCATAAGTATTTGGCTGATGGCACGCTTAGTCGCTACAAGGCTCGTCTTGTAGCGAATGGTAGTATACAGTTAGAAGGGGTTGATGTTGATGAGACTTTTAGTCCGGTTGTTAAACCGGGCACTATTCGAACTGTTCTTAGTTTGGCTGCTTCTCGACATTAACCGATTCATCAGCTTGATGTCAAGAATGCATTTTTACATGGTGATTTGTCTGAGACGGTTTATATGCATCAGCCTCCCAGATTTTGAGATTTTTGTCACACCCTAAAAATTTCAGGTCAATATTTAAACTTTTCCAACAATTTCTTTTGACTTTTATACGTTACGTTTGAGTCTGGCATTTTACCGGGAAGTTAACCCGCGTAAATCTGAAAAACGTCATCGGACGCGTTTCGACTTTGGATTTTGATTAGTTTAGACATTATATGAGTTATTTTATCATTTCTAAGTGTTTCGTAGTTTACGATCACTTTTGATAATTATTTTTACGTTTTAACGTTTAAATTATGTTTTTTGCATTTTTGACCTAACAAAACCTCGGAAACCCGAAATCTTTTTGTCTAAACTTTAGTTATCGTCCATCTCATGTTCATAAGCCAAAAAATTAGTTCATAACCTCCCCCTCTATTAAATCGGATGCCTAAACCAAACCAAATGCAACAATAAGTCTTGAAATTAATTCAAGAGCATCTTTTATTTGAATTCCTTATGCATGTGATGGATAGTGACACATGAGAGTGTCATTCTCATGCACACTTACCATGCACTACCAACATGTGAGCTCTTACACTCTTGTAAGGCTTAGACTAAGACCTTTGACTAGCTCTTAAGCATAAATTAAGAACCATGACTCAAAATTTGAACCAAATGGTCCTTGTGGGGATGTTTCGGCCGAACAAGGTGTACACACAACTTTGGTGTGTGTTGGTCACTAGATACTACAAAACAAGAAATCCTAGACCATCTCTTGTCCTATAAATACATACACATATCACAACTTAAGGTTTCATATCATTTTCAAAGTCACCAACAAAAAATTTCTTTCCCTACTCCCCTCTTGAAGCTCACGGCACATACACCCCTTTTAGGGTTTCCATTTTCTTTGATTTCTTGCAAGATCCAAGTATACAAGGTTCATTTCTAAGAACATCTAAGGTGGTTTGAAGTATTGGTTCTTTGATTTCAAGGGTCTTTTAAGAGTTTATAAACTAGGGTTTCAAGATCTGTTGTTGGGTTTTATAGATCTAGTATTTTAGGGTTTAGATTTTGTTATTTCTCTACTTGTTCTTCATTCTTGTAAGTGTCTTGATCTTTTCTTATGATTTACTTATGTTCTTTCATATATGTTCAAGATCCATACATCCATATGTTGTATTTTAATTTTTGAAAGATTATAAAACAAGATTTTATAAAAATAATGTTACTTTGTTTCACTAGTTAAATATTATGTTCTTGGTGAGATGCAAGTTGAATGAGAGTTGCAACAATAAAAATGAAGAGATTAGGTTAGTTTTAGGTGTGGTTTTATTGTAGATTAGTTGTGAATGGAGATTAGGCTAGACTAGGCACTATTGTGAAGTTTGGTTTGATTTTTGGAAGCGTTTGAGAAAAAGGTAGTTGCTGATCCGAAATGGTTTTGAGGTTTTGAGCGACTTAAGAATGTTTTCATTAGGCATAAAAAAAGTTTTTGGAGAGCTCGTTTCGAATAAATAGTTTTTCATATATCGCACATTAAAATTGGACTTAAAACGGCCAAGTTATAGCCAAATGAAAATTGAAACATTTTTCGGCAAAACCAAATGAATAGTTGTTGTTTGAAACTTAAAATGGGGTTTTCGGACACTTTCGAGATATTTTGAGCTTTTAAAACACTAGCGAAATATATAGTAACACATATATATATTGATTAGTATCATTTAAAGACGTCGTTAACATATTTTAGGAAAAGCGTTAAGGTTACTAAAAATTGTAAGTTTGGTGAATTTTAGCAAGATGGACATGGAAGTTAAACGTTTAGATTTCTCTAGTGCACTTAAGGAAATATGGATTAAGCAAATATAGGGGACGGTATTAACGTCCCGAAACTAAAAACTTTCCTAAAGTAGAAACTTATTAAATAGTAATTTTTGGTTAAACGCCGAAACTTAATGAAAAACTCGATAATTTTATTTAGTCACGTTTTATTAATTAAGTCAAATTACAAATACACATGGATGTCTTTTGGTGATGAACATATTGTGCAATTCTTGGCATACTTTCCGTCTTTCAAAGACGCGTCATTGATTTAGGTCTCAAGTAGGACCTCTTAGCATTATATCTCTTCCTTGATATTTATCTCACCATTTTCTAAAGGTGAGTTCATAGCCCCACGTTTTACTACTTTTACTTT
>BQNB010160991.1:0-11550 GCA_026074375.1 Tanacetum coccineum
TTTGTTGATAAATTGATTGCGTTTGTACACTCTATTGATGTTGTTTGAAAAGGCATATGTGCTTATTATGTTGCTGTATATTTGAAACAGATGAACCCTACAAATTGTAGTGATATTGGAATTTGATGCCAATGGTATCTTGAATGTGAAGGCTGAGAACAAGGGAACCGGTAACGCAGAAAAGATAACTGTCACCAACGAGAAGGGGTGATTGAGCCAGGAAGAATTGAGCGTATGGTTCGTAAAGCTAAAGATCGACACACGTAACGTTCTTGCCACTTACGTGTACAACATGAAGAAGCAAGTAAGTCACAATGACAAATTGGTTTGTCCATACACTTTTCTTAACATACTGAGTTTTTCTATTCTAACTATTACATTAGTGAAGTCTTAAGAGATGCTTATAAATATTTGACAAACAGTTACGATGAGATTAGGTAACAGTTAGGATATGTTTCTTTTGAACACCAGTTAGGATCTTATTAATGCACCGTTTTTCTATAAAAATGACCTTACCAGTTTCGCGTATCAAAATAGAAATATGTTTATTTGTCTGACATTAAGGAAAAAACAAACATATCCACAAGAAGGCCAAAAACACCCTGTAGCAAAAGTTTAGTAGTTTATTGAAGAACAAAGCAACAAAGCCAGTGCATCGCACGGGTCTAAATTTTTTTATTGGAAATTGTAAATCCTAGGTAATGCTGTCAATTAGCAATTTCTTAACGGTTCTTCTTGAGAAATATATATTGACTGAAGCTTGCATGCTGGATAGCAGGTTCAGCTGATGTTGACCAACCAAATGGAAACAAATTGCTGGCAAATGATCAAAATAAATATAAGTCAATGTTGGTCCGTGCTTTACTATTTGGATGATTGGAGGCTTTATAATTGTTATCTATATGGGGCATCTCTATATATGGAAGAAAGTGGCTTAACAATCCAATTTTGCCCACAGACTTAGCCCGGTGCAACGCACGGGTCGGAACGCCTCGTTCAATGGAAAAAGTGTGCACAAATAATGAAGCATGTCAACTTGTAACCGGATGTATTATAAAGTATAATGGTTTGAATGTTTTTCATCTATCTCAATAACTTTATATCTACCGGTCATTAATTTTAAAAACCATTTGTTTCATCTACCCACACTCACCACTCTTCTTATTTTTATCTATAAGAAAACCTTTTCATTTAGTCCCCATCTGGTCATCATCGTAAACATTAGTCCCCATCCGAAAATTGTTGGTTTTGACAAAGAACGTTACTATGACAAGTGACGACCATCATTAACAATGCATAACGAAAACTTCCATTGAGAAAACTCATAATTTTTTATTTTTGTTGATTTTTAGTGTGTTTTAAATTTGTTCAGATAAAATGTTATATAAATAAAGTATGACGCGCAAAAATATGGAGATTTTCAAAGATAAAAGTTAGATTTTTGGATAAACTAAAAAATTAAATAAACAAGGCACAAATATTAACTAGGGGTGCAAATAATAGAGAGCAAACTCATTTGTTCTCCATGACCACTTGTCTAGTTATTAAGCTTTCATTTTAATTAACTAGGCGTGCAAATAACATGGAGAGTAAAACTCATTTGCATGCCAAGTTATTAGCCTTTCCTTGTCGTAAATCAGAGCATGCAAATGATCATGAAATGCAAACATTTTTGCACGTACTGCCAAATGTGAATTATATATTCGATCTTGTATGCAAGTCCAAATGTCAATTATATATTCGATCTAGTATATAAGTTCAATTCAAATAAAAACCTCCAAGTCCAAGAAAAAAAGTAAATAACTCCAATTCTAATAAAAACCTCCAAGGAAAGTGATCAAACTTCTAAGGTTCATATCCATCAATCAATAAAAAAGCTAAGATGATGAAAAAAAGATGAGGACTAAGGATATTTTTAGATTAGTACAAATAAAGAATCGTGAAAAAGCCATTAATGAATTTAAAAACGCTTCTCCGAGACTAAGATCGTCAAAAGCACTCAAGTTGCTTCGCCAAACGGCGTTGTAATTGTCTGTTTGTGAATTCGTATCTTCCAGATATCTTTTTTGGTACTCTAGTATTATTTTAGGTATGGTATATCTGTAGTGTCATTGGTTCTTCAGTCATTCACGACGCAGTTTTTGGATAAGTTTTAGATTAGTTTGTAGGCGTATTTTCTTTATTGGTGTTTGTATTATCTAGCTTCTTGCTAGTTTTTAATTAATAATTTCCGTTCAAAAAAAAAAACACATTTTTCAATAGTTCATTTTGGTAACACATTTATCTATACGTCGACTTTGGAAATTTCCTTTAGTAAAAGTATTCTTTTGACCCAATGGACTGGAATCTATATGGAATATAATCAAGACTTGACTTTAAAAGCACATTGTATGGATATTCTATGGAACATGAATACATGATACTGTTCATGTTGCCTGTAGTACTTTCAATACCCGACCCACCGAGTCAATAAGAGACCCGCCAGTTATGAAGAGTTATTAAAGATTGAATACCAAGTCTCAAGGAGTTTTATAACTTATTCCATGATCTCTACATAGTGGCGGATCTAGGATCTCAACATACTTGAAAGTGTATACGCTCGAACACAAGTTCAGCCATCAAAATTAAGTAAAGCAGAAATAAAAAAGAAGTGTAAGCTAAATGCATAACCAAAAAGTCGTACATAGTACTATCCAGTAAAAAAATAATACGAGTCACCAACATATCAGTGTCTAGTAATTTCATTAATAATACACGATGTACAGTTATTGATGGAAATACTTTCATCATTACCATCATCCATAGCGTTCTCATTCTTTTTCATGTAATTTCGAGAAAACAGTTTGTAACTATAGTTAGTTCCAATCCTCATTTGATGAAAGTACGATGCCCAATGGCTTTCAGATACATCATATGAAGATGACGGGATTGAAAACTGATTTCGTGTGGGAGAGAGTTTATAGATAACACACAGCAGCCGCGAAACCTGTGAAGAAAACATCAATGGCCAAAATTTGAGCTGGCAATTTAAATAAAAACAGGTCTAAAATGGGCTGTATTTGTTTAATAATGTGTTGACAACTTTTGACATGTTACCAGAAACACACATAGCAAAAGAAATGACAGATAGTATCATCTAAAGGCAGGTTCAGCTCTTCATATATAAACAACGTAGCAGGAAAATCTCATTGAAAAGTCAAATAGAGAATGAGCTATTTTCTAGTACAAGTTCAATGAGGTTACAAGAAAACATCTGATCATTCCCCAAAAAGGAAAGCTTAGATGAGATACAAGATAAAACTTAAAAGTCGTCATTTGATCATATCTCTGGATGCATCCTATTCGAGTTTAACGTTCTAAAGAATAGCTAGTCGTGTTGTATTTCTTTATTCATTGGCCTCTATATTTTGGTCTTAAAATGCATCAGACTAGCAAGTAGTGCTTAGAAAATTACAAAGGAATCAAAAAATGGTGTTGAAGCCAACTAAACCCAATCTCAAAGTTCTATACATCTAGCTACACACCAATAAAAAGAGCGTAAGAACAAGTATTGTCGAAAATAGCATCCTTTGGAGGGAATAATAGACGCAAAAAGGAAGTGGATTCCTGAAGTTATTTCCACAAGCGTCCACCAAGAAACGATAAAACACGCCTTCCACACCTAATCTTTCCGTCTTAGAACAATAAACGGATAGATTTGAACCCAGAAGCCAATCTCGTATCGACTCATAAGGATGAACCTCCAAATTCCACCATCTACAAATATAACCTACTTATATCTTTCGCCACATAGCAACACCAATAATAAATGGGAACGAATCCTTGAGCACAGTCGATCACAAAGAGGCCAAGCAAGGACGGAAGCGAGACATTCCTACGAGACAATTTCGATCTAGTAGGTAAAACGATCCGAGATAAATTTACCAAGCAAAAAACGTTACCTTAATCGTAATAACTTTAATAATCCATCGAGTAGGAACTTTCATTTTTAGGGAACAAAAGCCCATCTAACATAGATCGCACATCTGTGACTTAAAAAACACCATCGCCATTAAAGTCCCGCAACAACTTACCATTTTGCATCCATACTAGATAAAATAACCGTATCAAGTAATAAACGAAAGCGATCAAGTGTTGTGTTACTCTACACCTTCCTCGGACATGAACGACGAAAATAAGAGGGAACAAAGCCTCATCTAACATAGATTTGAACAAATAGTCCGTGTTGTATTCTTTATTTCATTGCCTCTATAATTGGTCTTAAATGCATCAGAGAAATCTAACATCAATATCAGTATAAAAAAACCTTTAAACAAAATGAAGAAACAAAACATGAACAAATTGCTGCAGACAACATTGAGTCACTTTGGCATTAAGGAATGAAATTATAGTACTATTAGACATGTTATGATAAGGTACTTGTCTTTGATATGGCAAATGTGCAACCTAATAAGTGATTGGTTGTGTGCTTGTGGTAGCAAAAGTCTATTGTTTCAGAAATAACATTAAGACCTTGCGTAACAATGTTTATATGTGCATAGCTCGCCGATTAAATTCTCAAAACATTCCTGGGTTCTAGGCAGGTAATGTTACAGAACGCATGGCAACAGAATAAAGTGAGTAAAGTCTGTAAGATTCTGTCTGCAAAGAGTTAATAGTATATAGTTGAATTTTGGGTTATACAACTACGGTGATGTAGCTGTCTTCCGACCATGCAACGTTTGTACACATTCTTAAGAAGTGGAATGACTCGATGATAACATTAAAGACAAGCATTGACTCGGGTGGATAACAGATAAGTAACAAAGCAATTGACCACACAATAAACACACCAATACAATCTAATAAGCCTATAATATAGCATGAGCATTAATCTAGTCTTGCCTATCACCCTTGTCAATAAAGTTTCTTATTTAAATGCATCTATCGGAGCAATGATGCATTCTCTATTGCAAAGACATCTCCAATTACATTCTTCTCAATTAACTCGGTCAGAATCGTGAACAATAAATATAAAAGAAAAGAAACAGCTAATTTAATTAAGCAAAATGTGCATCCTGCTGACCAGCATTCATATGCTCTACAAGAATACTTCATGTACATTCTCCGTATGGCCTTTAACCATGAAGATTTTTCCTTACTGCATCTTTACAGGTACTACAACAAACAAGCGGATTAAACCAATAATCAACTCTGCTGTGCTACTAACCAGCATCATTTAACTAAACAATTAAATTGGCAGTTACAGCCATATCATAACTATACAACATGTCTGGAATAAGAAAGTAATTTAATTTGCGACTACATGAAATTTAAATTTTAGTCACGAGGCGCTCATTCCATTTTCTTTGTGTATAGATACTCTCACAGCTAGATAGTCTTTGATTCCGAAACCTCACGAGAATCACATATGCCAAACAAGAACGAAATGATACAACCCATTAGATATAATTAATATTAAAATTATTGATTTATAATCGGTTAAATTGAATTAAATATTTGTTGTTGTGCGTTTATTGTGAGTCCATCATCATAAGTAGCGTTACACAAAAGAAATCGGTTTGGTTTTTAGTAATACGATTTCCCAGGTCACTGAATATATGTTTTTTTCCGTCAACTATCTTATGCACAGTTGGTCTCAAGGCAAAGTCATAAAAATCTTGTGCAAACTCTAGTAAATTTTTCTATTGTTCCTTAGTGAAAATGCTTATCGAATAAATACAAGTATTTACTGTAACTCCTAAAATAATCAATATGCACTTGAGCAATGTGAGACTTCCTCTTTAACCAAACGCAGTTTTGCACCATATGCCACCTTTTTAGCTAATTCATAAAATTGCTACTTCTCGAAAAAATATGAATATAAAGTCTAGCGGTATGTGTGTTGAGTCTCTTACTCGTATTATACCCTTTTCAACTTTCAAATCTGTCATTCCAAATTTGTATTCATATTTTTTCAGCTAAAATTTGTTGGGTTAATCCCAATTGCTGGAAACATAGTTAGTTAAAAAACAGTGTAGTTAAAGAAAACTGCTTTTTGGCAGTTACAAATGAAGCAACATGTCTGTTGACTTAAACGAACCATCACGACCCTTTGATTCGTGACTTTTCATGTTGTATAAATAGAACACAGATGTAAACAACATTTATATATGACTGATAAATGAAAATTGAGATTATTTCACAACTTTGGTATATCGAATCATAGATCCCCTAAGTTAGGGACCACACATTTCGCATCAGAGCAGGGTTCTGAGAATAACCAAAATAAACTCATATACCATTTTTTCCTGTTTCGAATCAATAAAAAACCATTTTGTTTTCGGCAAAACTTCGCAAAAAAATCCGATTGAACACAACAATCAGAGATCATACTCGCGTATTTTATCAAACACTCGAATCAAAAAGGAATCCAACTTTTATGCCACCCAGTGATTGAATCAACCGAGCAGACGACAAAAGGGCTTCACTTTTCTGTCAAAAGTTTAAGTTTTTTACTCAAGAACATCAAATCCGAAAAACAAGATTCGAAAACAGAAAACCACAATCAATAGGAAGTTACATAAAGATCACCTCATGGGCAAAAAGTCGAGAATCACAAAAAGAAAGCGAACACACCTTTGTGAAGAATCAAGTTAGGGTGGGGGGGGCGAGGGGGGGGGGGGACCCGATAGAATCATCAATTGATTCACGTTTATCCAAAAACGCCCAAAAAACAAGGACGCTAGAAGATTCCCAAATCTGTTGCGAAACCCTAATTTTCGCACAACCAAATTGAGGAACCCAGTGGTTACGAACACAACCGCAGAAGAATAGGACGGTTGAACCCACCAGTTAAATCGGCGGTCAACCACCAAAAGGAAGAAGAAGATCGAAACGACAAAGTCTCAAGAAGAGACCCCCGCCGGTTTTCTCTCCAAAGAGAAAAAAGAGAGGCGCAGGACTAATAGCAAAGAGGACATAGGGTTATTAACCCTACCAGGTTTAAAAATAAACCATTTCACCCCTCCACTTTTATTTTTTTTATAGAATATATATTAAGTTTTGATATATATCATATAGAATTTATTTTTTTTAAAGTTACTCCATTTTTTTACAAATCTATATTAATTTTATAGATATAGATTTTTGAAAAGTTACTCTTTTAAGTTTTAAGTAAATATCTTTTCAAAAGTTTATAGACAAAAAATTTAATATGTTCGGGAAAGACGATAAGAAAATAAAAGAGGATATTTCTAAAATAAAAGAAATTGGGTCAACAACCCATTTTCAATGCCCTATGTTAAAAGGAGCAAACTACACAACTTGGGCAATTCGAATGCAAATCATTCTCAAAGCGAATGATTTATGGGAAATGATGGAGCCGCTAGAGACGACTCAATCAGACAACAAAAAAGATAAGACTGCTATCGCATTCCTTTACCAAACTTTACCAGAAGAACAATTGCTTCAAAACACAAAACCGCGAAAGCCATATGGGTGCCTTAAAAACTAGTCACATTGGGAAGCAAATGTTCAACAAGCAAGATTACAAACACTCAAATCCGATTTTGAGATGTTACACATGAAGGAAGATGAGACAATCGACACCTTCACCGGAAAATTAACAACACTAGTAAACAAAGCCGCCAGTCTAGGGCACACAATTGAAGATTCTGTTGTCGTACGAAAATTATTAAATGTCGTACCCGACAAATTCCTTCAGATTGTTGCATCCATTGAACAATACTCAGATTTAGACGAGATGTCAGTAGACGAAGCAATCGGAAGATTGAAGACAAAGAAGAAAGAATTAAAAGTAGAAGAAAAACCAGTGGAACATCAAGAGGTTTATGTTCACCAGATCAACTACATGAAGGCCAAAGAAAACCTTTTAGAGAACGTGGAAGATTTAACCAGTCTCGAGGCCAAGAACAAGACAAGAACAATTTATAAAAGGGAAGAATGAAGCGCTTTGAGAGATACAAAGAGGACAAATCTCAAGTCACATGTTACCGATGTCACAAACTTGGACACTATGCCTATGAATGTCCAAATAAACGCAAGAATCAAATCAGAGGAGAGTCCAATCTTATTGAAGAAGACTTAGAGCCAACATTGCTTATGGCGACCATAACTAAAAAGAAATGATACAACCAGAAATCGCAGAGAGTGCAAAAATCGCAGAGAGTGCAAAGATCACAGAGAGAACAGAAGACAGCAGGGAGTGCAGAAAATTTCGAAATTCGATCAATGTTACAGTGAGTGTTAAAGGAAGCAAGAAATAGAGTTATGTGAGACGACTACAAAAGACTTAAAGATCTACGACAAAGCAATTGTGATTAAGGAGGAGAATGTTGGGTTAATCCCAATTGCTGGAAACATAGTTAGTTAAAAAACAGTTATCGGTAGTTAAAGAAAACTGCTTTTTGGCAGTTACAAATGAAGCAACATGTCTGTTGACTTAAACAAACCATCACGACCCTTTGATTCATGACTTTTCATGTTGTATAAATAGAACACAGATGTAAACAACATTTTATGATGACTGATTAATGAAATTGAGATTATTTCACAACTTTTGGTATATCGAATCATAGATCCGTAAGTTAGGGACCAACAAAATTTACCGCAAGCAGCAACTTTATGAATTAGCTAAAAAGGAGGAAGAGGGTGCAAAAAGTGTGTTTGGTGAAAGCTGTAGTCTCACCTCTTGCTAGAAGTGCAGAATGGTTTTGGGAGTTACAACAAGCAAGAAGAACTTTGTGATTATTCAAGAAGCATTTTCACTAAGAAACACAAAAAGGATTTACTAGAATCCTCCAAAAGATTTTTATGACTCCCCCTAAGAGATGGTGAATGGAAAAACAATCTTAGTGACCCGGGAAACGTAAACTAAGTGATATGTGACGCTATTATGGATGCCGGAAAGGGTGTGGAGAATACTAATAGATCGATGGTTGATCCAACTAACCAACGTTTTTAAATGAAAGGAGATGAAAAATGTGGGTGAAACCCTGAGAGGAAGAGAGATTGAATGAGCACTGAGGTAGCCACAAGCACTATCAATTTATTACCAATGGGATGATATACAAGAACCTTCCCGTATCTTTTTTCTCAAGCGTTGGATTGGCAGATGAGGTTTTTTAACGGATAAGATTTGATTGGATATTAAGATGGGGTTGGTGGAATGTGAGTAACGTGGTAGTTTGTATTAATGGATATGCAGATGAGGTGTTTTTAGTTACCGTTGGGTTGTTCAATATGACAGCAAGAACCAAAACCATTAATGCATATGGTAATGAAACCTACCCTTCTGTGCATGGTTAATACGAAACCTACCCTTCTGCATGCATGGTTAAACCTACCCTTCTGCGTTAAATATGGCAGTAATTAAGAACCAAAACCATTGTTGGTGTAACTGCAATTTCTTTTTACTTAAAAATCGTCGCGTTCATCGTGATGGACATACATATTTGATGAAAATCTAGATACTAGTATTACTTAGTACGAGTATATAATTATCCATAATTTTTTTTAACGGTATATACAAATATCACTAGAGATAAGATCATGAACGGACTTTAGTGAAGACCGGGAAGAGCCATGGCCCTCCCAAAACATTAAAGTTTTACTTATATTTGCTTAAATACAATTTTCGCTCTCCCAAATTACGTATTTGGTAATCGTTCTTCAAATTTTATACTAGACTTAAGTTGTGTAATAAGTACTTTTATTTTCTGTTATTATACTAACATTTATTTATTTTTGCGAAAAAAATTGCAACGATTAACTGTTGATGAACAAATACTACCAAAAGAGTGAACAATATGTTTTAAGGTTACTTACCAATTTTCAATTAACGGGTCTTAAAAGATTTTGTGTACTAACGCAATCGCTAGCCAAGTTTTATCTCTTATAAAAACTGGCACCACTCTATTAATGTTGTATGTAATCCTTCGTATAATCAAAATTATTTCTTTTTCCTTTGTTACATCCAAGGATGGCGAATGGTAGAGTTCATAGAGCTCGATTAGTTTCAAGAGCACACCTTTAAAAAGTAATATTCGACTCAACTTGTTAAAAAGTAACCCATTACCTCCAATGCGAAAAAATCATTCTCAACATGTTACAAAAATTGACACCTCACACAACATTGAATTATGAACCACCTAATCTTCATCAACCTATTCCTTCAGTAATATATTTTCAAACTTTTTTCTCAAATGCAATAACCTTTCTTCCAGTCATTTTTAAGTCTTTATTAACCTTTGCAATGGAGACGCTCCAATGTCAATAGTTCTGTAAAAAGATAAACTTACAAAGAAAACATGTTAGTGGACTTACAAGGACAAGAGTCCAACGATAACTTTTGAAGTAGGAAAAGCTAATACAAACTAAAACCAAACAACCATTTAATTGTTGACTGGACATTACATTGAAACATAGAGGCTGAGGTCTAAGCTCTCGGACAGTAAATTATAAAAAGAACAGGTTTTTTGCTGAGGGATGGTTGTGTATTGATGACTATTACATTTATTTGCGATGAAGAGAGTTTAACATCTCACATAAAGGCATGAACACATGCATAAGTTGTTTGTGAAATAGCGTCAACTTTTAAATGAAAAAAAAGTCAAAGTTTAAATTTGATCTCAGATTAAAAATGCTTGATTTGTTGTTCTCGACTTTTAGTCTCTAAATGATCAGAACCTTATTTGAAATAAATGTCATACACTTTGTTTTGTTTATAAGACGACACTGTAAACAAACTTACGTCATACAAAAAATGGCCAACCCAAACCATTCTAGCTATATATACACATACGTGATACACTCCATGCGCTAATTAATTCCCACAAGGGTTTAAGCTCCTTTGTTCTGATTGATTCGGTATATATAACAATTTTATTACTAAATCAGAATCGCAAATTAGTTTCCATGTTAATATATTATTATGAATCATTTTGTTAACATAAAATCCTAACAATCGCATCATTACGATTAATATATAACATGTGTTAATACTTCCAACAAATATTATCGTTTCAACAAAAAAAGGGACGTCAGCGCCCATTCAAATGCTTCCTGAAGCCCAATAATTCGAATTCAATATGTTATGTTCAATTTTTTTTTAAAAAGCCATCACATAGGCCTCGTGTCCATGGTACTAGAACCGGACCGAACCGTCCTGGAACCGTAGGAACCGAGAACCGAAAATTAGGAAAATGTGGAACCTAGAACCGTCTCAAGTTCTTCGGTTCGGTTCAGGTTCCGGTACGAGAATTTTCGGTAATTCCCGACAAGAACCATTGCGTTTAAAACAATCAATTTTTTTTGAATCATTGACATACTATAACAATACAAACACACACAAAAGAATCTGTAATGATGCAAATCGTTCCAATAATTCAATAGTTCAAAATAATTTAAACAAGAACACAAAATGTAAAAATTATAAGTTTATAATTGTTTAAAAGTATCAAGAACACGCATTTGTGTTTCAAACCTTAATTTTTTTACATAAAGAATTGCTTTATTTTTTATCTATACTACTTTATAAAGCATTTAGCT